>VZTT01060852.1:20921-53104 GCA_013400855.1 Buphagus erythrorhynchus
TGTTCACTTCATTTCCTTTTATAACAGTCAGAACAGGTAGTTGTACCTGTAGAAATGAGGGTCAGACCATTACAGTCTCCCCAACTCCAGCACATTCAGCCATTACTCTGAGCAAAGAAAGGGTTTATTCTTCCTAATGAATGGCTGGAAAAATTTTTAAAGTTAAAACCAGGCCAAAAGTATCTGTAAATCATCTCTCTTATCCTCACACTAACCTGGTAGCACTGAAGACAGAGGAACTGTGGTCTCCACCTGTTCCCCAAGCTACCTAGGGAGAGACTGTGCTGTCAGAGCAGCATGCTAACTAAAAATAAGTGAGTAAAGAAGAAGAATTTACTCAAGAATTTTCAAAACCACTGGGAAATACTTCTTCAGAGAAATACTCTAACAAGGAAAACCACTTATGCAATAAGCATCAGAATTTTCTAGGAGAAATGTCATTTTATGCTAGGAAAAAGACATGCAATTTTCTGTCAGGAGAATGAAAATGTTGGTTTTGTGATTGCCCACCTGGAGGGACTCTATCCATTAAACTCACTACTGACTAGAAGAAAGCAAGTAGGTAAAAGCAACCCCTCTTGAAGCCGCTGCCTTCTGCAAACATTGTTGTCTCTTGCACAGATATTGACTAAGGCCCCAGGTTTTCTTCCACATTTTGTTACTTTTCTAACAGTTTTTTAAAAATGCTTATTATTTTTGTTTCAAATAAAATTTTTCTAGATAAACAGGTTTTTGTAAAATCTTAAAATCCATGCTGAGTCAGTACAGCAATATCTTGCAAGAGAACAGCTTTAGGAAAGGACTTGCTATTACAGAAAACATGGTAAATTAGTTTTTACTGAATGCCTTCCAGGGTCTGTTCAAAAGCCTCTGGTTACTGGGTAATTCACAGATGACATTATTTCCACTCATATGGGTTTGCACCAATGTGAAAGGTTAATTTTCATGTAAATTACACAGGTAATGGAATGTCACTCCCAGAGCTAAGAGGTACGTAAAAGAAAATGCAGATGAATGGAATCACCTGAGAGAAAATAAAGGGCAGAATTGAAGTAGGATGTTTTAGTTTGTAAAAAAAAAAAAAAGAGTTACCTCTCCATTGCAGAATTTCTCTTCTACACAACCACCAAGGTCCAGATTTCAGTCCCCATACTTTATCTTTTTCCAAGAGGAAAGCCCAATTTCCTGAGCATATTTTGATTCCTTTGTACATATTTGTGAATTGGTTGCTACATAACTTATGAAAGTGCAGTAGAATGTAGCACATTTTCTGTTCCTTCTACAGGAAAATGGTGACATGATTGTTGTAATGAAAACCATCCTGCCCATGACCTTAAATGCTTAACCTTTGAAGTGAAATTCAAAGAGGAGGAAAGTAGGTTGTGATATTTATCTTTTTTGACTTGGTACATCCAGGACAGAAATATATCCCTGTGCAGTCTGCAGAAGATGTCACTCCTTCCTTTAGGAGGGAAAATCTTTACTTTCAAGATCCTGAAACTTAGTGTTTTGAATGTAGAAAGATAATTATAATGAGAGTCCCAGACACCAGTGTATTTGCAGTCAAAGCTACCTCTGAAGAAAGAATTGAGATGAATGGCAAAGTGAGAGCTGTGTGAGGCAGGAGGAAGAACTGGGAGAGAGGGAATTAAGAAGCAGTGAATAGCAAACATCTGCAAGAAAACTGCTGATTTGTGGCTGAGCAACTTCTCCTACTGAGCCAGATGGTTCATTAGCAAAAGAGCATGGGTAGATGCCAAAGCAGCTTTAACTCTGCAGTGACCAACACCTGCACCTATTGCTTCTAGGAGCATTACAGACATGTGCCATATAGCTTTGTTAATATTAAGGCTGGAAATATTGAATTATGGGCATCCACTGCAAATTCTAACCTGTAAATAGCCCCCCCCAACATGCATGGAGTCTGGGAGATAAGGCAGCAGATTTTTTTAAAGGTATAATAGATGTGTTGCTTTGTAGAAGCATCTTATTGCCCTTTCCTGTTACTCATAATTTTATGACCTCTTCTCACCATCCACCAAGTTCCACAGAAAATGTGACGTTTACTTAATGTCCAGTTTGTTCCATTTTCATTTCTCAAGGCAATAGACATTCTCTTTCCATCTACACTTTTACCTTTCTCTCAGACACTAATATCAACTATGAAAAATGCTTGGTTATTCTTGTGCTCAAGGCAAAGGCTTATTTTTCTCTTTGTAAATATAATACACACTGAGGCCAAATTTTCAGCTGCTCTTTCCTGTCATCTTAGTCTCAGCTGTGGGTGAATGAGTAAGTTTGAAAATCAGACCCACCCAGACTCATACAAATTCTCTGTGACAATATTTGAGCATCTGCTTTAGAGCAAACATAAAGTGGACAGAGAGGTTGTTGTCCTCTTTCACCTCAAAAACATCAGCATTCTAGATTGCCCATTAAAGGAGGCTCTAAAAACACCTGGGTTTGTATCTCTGGGGCCATCTCCGTGGCAATCAGGTGATACTTCATGCCACTCTCACCAAATCTGTAAAATAAATCTGTATTTATACCTTCCCAAGGTCACCTTGCAATGAAAAGGGAAAGAGCAGTGGAGTGAAGGACAATGGCACTAATTTATAATTACAATCTTTTACCCCGGATGATGGGGTACATAAGCATCCATCAAAGACACGTAAGTGCTTAGTAGATACTGAATCAGGCTTGTAATTTCCCAACCAGCTGGCAAGGACATCCTTCCAATGGCTGAATATGCTTTTCCCATGCTGATAGCTTTGTGATTAAGGCTAATATTATATTTAAAAGTATACTTAGCATTATATCAATATAATGCAGTCCCTTCACCTTGCTGGAGACATCTGTCTAGAGTATATATGGCTTGGAAAATCTGGCACTATCATCAGTGATGATGTTTTCTGTCTTTATTCTGGAAGTGGTGATACCACTTCCAAGAACCTATATACAAATTACCCAATATAGCTAGCTGAGCAAAAAAAAAAAAAAGAAAAGAATGCATAAAATCTCCATTGCCTCTGGACATTATTCCATCATGCACCTTCTATGTCATTTTCCTAGAAACCCAAATGACAAAACTCACTTATATTCTGCACACACTACTCAGGGATTGATCTCAGTATTTCATCCTAACCAAATTCTAAAGTCAGAAAAAACATCCTGATCACATGTAGCTGGTCTTCCCATTGTCCACTGAAAAATCACAGTGTCATTTGAATGTGTCTTCATACACTCCTGATGGGGTCAAAGAAACTGAGTGCTGAAAAACAACTATAGCCACTGACCAGCTGGCATTATTCTGAACTCCAGGTGTTGAAAGACAAATTTCCTGCCCCCTTACCTTCACCCCTCTGGTCAGAGGGATATACTAAGGTCCCTTGATTAAAAAGTGTGGATATAGACATGGAAAATTAGAAGATTTAATACTTCATCAAATATGTTTTAGAATTGCCAGATAGCTATCTGGGTTAAGACATCACTACTTCTCTTCCCCTCAGGATGTGGGATTCCTTTGTCATTTCCTATTTTTACATCTCACTCAGCTCTTGTTTTTCACTGGCTGCTTCTCTGGGACTTGACCTTAATTCAAGGACATTTTTGGGTTTTTTATGGAAGTCTCTAGATGTGAGAACAGATACCTTTGCTTCACCCTTGAGAGAATACATCCTTAACTTCTGCACCACATATCTAAAGGTTTACAGTGTTATATTGCCCTTTGATTTCCTATTTGCACTTCCTCTGATAGTTTATGTGATTAGGCTCCGCTTGGATTTAGAGAAAAGCTTTGCTTTTCTTCCCTCTCAAGGCAAAAGTGTTTCTTGCACCTGTGGCCTCTGTTTCAAAGTATTTCAGACGGATCCTTGCCATTTTTCAAACAGCTTCAAACCCCAAACCTCCCTGAGATACTTGAACTTTACTGGAATTCTGTTCCCTGCCTCTGTCTGTACTCTCAAGAAGTTTCCTTTCTTCCTGCTCACCGCAGTCCTGCACTGGAAGAGACTGTGGTGGTTTGACCCTGGCTGGATGCCAGACACCCACCACAGACACTCTACTCTGTCACTCTCCTCCACAAAGGGACAGGGGAGAGAAAACATAACAAAAAAATCATGAATAAAGGCAAGGAGAGATCCCTCACCAATTACTGTCATGGGCATTACAGACTTGACTTGTGGAAATCAATTGAAATTATTACCAATCAAAATCAGAGCAAGATAAGGAAAAGTAAAATAAAATCTTAAAAATATCTTCCCCCCACCCCTTCCTCCCTCCCGTGCCTTGCAGAAGGCAGAGGGAGATGAGGATGGGAGTTATGGACAGTTCATCCTTCTCCTGCTCCAACATGAGGCCCTTCCCACAGGAGATAGCTCTCCATCAGCTCCTCCAAAGCCCTTGCTGTAGGTTACAGTTCCTCACAAACTGCTCCAGAGGGGGTCCCTTTCCCTGGGGTGCAGCTCTTCAAAACCAGGCTGCTCCAGGGTGGGTTCCCCGTGGGGTTGCAAGTGCTGCCAGGAAACCTGGTCTGGCCTGGGCTCCTCTCTCCACAGCTCTGCAGGTCCCTGCTTCAGCATATGCTTCCCATAGGGCCACAGCATTCTTTCCACTGGCTGCAGCATGGATCTCCTCTACTCCAGGTGGATCTCTTTATCCCTATTGACCTCCACTGGTGCAGGGGCACCGTGGTCTGCACCATGGGCTGCAGGGGAATCTCAGCTTAGGTGCCTGAAGCACCTCCTCCCTCTCCACTGACCTTGGTTTCTGCAGAGCTGCTCCTCTCATGTATGGTAAATCCTCTCTTCTCTGAGCACAGCCATGGCTGCACAATAATTTTTTTTTTCCTTCTTAAATATGTTATCACAGAGACCAACATAGTTACCACCATGATTGCCAAATGGCTTGGCCATGGTCAGTGGTGGGGCTGGCTGGCAGTGGTTTTGCCAGACATGGGGAAGCTTCTGGCAGCTTCTCACAGAACCCACCCCTGTATCTCCCTTGCTACCAAATCCTGGCCACACAAGCCTAATACAAACCCAAACACTCTTACTGGCTGCAGATGTTAGAACCTTGCTGATGCCTCCTGTATAGGGAGTAGGGTGTAGAGATGAGACAGTGGTTGTGGTTTAGTTACGTGGTCTATTATGTCCTCTGATATATGTCTGAAATACTCTACCCTCTCACCAGTTATGCATGATAGGTTGGCATCCTAGGCACACAAAGAGTTGGGTGTTCTTTAAAAACAGTAGAGACCTCTCTTCTTAGGCATGATACAGTTAGTGCATCAATCAGTAAACATTTCTTTGTGTAATTGAACTGAGAAAAGAGCTGCTCATATTTTTGTTATTCATATTTTGGGATAGCACACAGCATAATTTATTAGGATTTGCATTCATGGTCGTGTATATGACAACTGATTTGCAGCTCTGAACCCTCAATACACACCTAAAGATAATCACCAGTAACTGTCTTGTTATTGTTCCTTTGGATGTCAAGGATGTTTATTCATGGGCCTCTGACTGTCTTGCCATCACTTTGGCCCTGCTCTCAAGTCACTAGATCTGAGTCTGTGTCTTCACCTCTATTTCCCACAGTCATTATAGAATAACCATTTGTATTGCCACCCATCATCACTGAGCTTTGATCAAAACTAAAGTCACTGTCTAGAGCTGTCATTGATTTTATGTGCTGGAGACAAAAAGCTATGGAAGAGCAGCTCTCTGCGTCCCTATTTTTGTGCCATGCTTCGTGACTTTGCTATTTCAAACACATCTGTATAACTTTGGCTCTTTGGCCCTCCAGTCCTCATCTATGCTTTCACCCTTTCAACGTACGTTCCATTAGCTTCATGCCACAATCTCTTTCATAGTTTCTCACTTTTACTTCACTGCAGTCAAAAGCTGAAGTTGCTAATCCTCTCCTGCTCCTTGCTGTTACATCAAGAAGCAGAGCAAAGACAGGAATTTCATGTTAAAATGCCATTACTACTGTTGTGAGGTTTTTCATTCCATCATTTTTAGAAATACAGGACACCTGCAGCACTGGAACTGGTCACAGTAGAAGCACCTTAAGTGCTGAGATGCCAGGGAGACTGATGCAATCCTCCAATCATACATTTAGGTTCAAATTGCATCTTTAACCTTTGTGTCACTCATAGGTAGAAGGAAAGAAAGAAGAAGGACAAAATTCATTTATGTATTTCACTATACAATTTTTTTTGGAAGATGTAAGAGTGAGAAAATGCAGAGACAGTTTAAGAGACAAGTCTTATATCTGCTCAATCAATATTAGCACAGTGATTTCATATCTAAAGTACAATTATTTCCTCTCTTTTAGCCAGTAAATCAGATGGAAATTAATCTATTTACAACCAGTGTGCAAAATATTTCATCATTCTACTAAATTAATTACAGGTCCACATATAACAGCAAAGATAAATTCAATTGATTGAGAAACCAACCATGACACTAAAAGACTGAGTAGTGAGTACATGAGTATGCAGAATTAGGCATACTTTGATCTATAGTATCTTTATCAATAGTACCATCAGAATACAGAGTTGAGGTCCTGCTGGCATGTAACACACGCCATGTAAAAAAAATTTAATCCTATATAACATTTGTGATATATTGTATAGAGAGAGACTAACTGCAACTCTTCAGTGTCCCTGATACATTCACTGTACACAACACAAAGAATATAGAGAAAAATGTCACTCGTGTCCAGACAGGTGTAAATTGTGACCTTGCAACTATTAGCTGAAATAAGATTTAAATATAAAGACCCCGTTGTGTTGTATTTCCCTTTGCTAAGAAGCCAATTTTGAGTAACTAACAAAGAAAAATTTTACAAAACTTTGCCTGGAGCTTTTTTGATGTATTTGATGACCAAACCCACTAGCCTAACATGATGGTGGTTATGCTCTACAAAAGAGCAATCTGCCCCTGGAAGTGTCCAAGGCCAGGCTGGATGGGGCTTATGAGCAGCCCAGTAGAAGATTGGAACCTGCTGGAGCAGATGATCTTCAAGGTCTCTTCCAACCAAAACCATTCTAAGGTTCCATGAATGTGGACACTTCAAGCACAAATTCAGTGGATCTTCTTGTAACAGTAGTCTCCATCTGCAAGAACATTTTTTCTGGTAGCCACAGAAGTTACACAGGTATTGAGAGATATTAGACTTTGCCAAGGATTAGCTTCAGAGGCAAAAATATTTCTCTTTAAATAATCTCAGAGTAAAAAGCCAAAGCCTCTAAAACTGGAGTACAGAAGAGATTCCACAGAAGGAATAAGGGCATAACTTTCTCTTTAAATCTGATGAAAACTGGAAGCAAATCACATCACTTCTCAGTTTCACAGACAGGCAGATTCAGCCAATCCACCTGAAAATATCACAAGATTCTAAGAGTAGCTGGACAACTCTCATTGGTACTGAAAACCTGAGTTTCTAAAACGCTTTGTCAGTGAACAAAAGATTTGTCCTTGAGTCTGACAAAACCAGCAAGACTGACAAGACCCCTACCAGCATAGATGTCACAACCCAATTTAGAGTGGAGACTACAGACAGATTTAATATCCTCATGAAATTCCATATGTTTTGACCCATCTTGTTTTGCTAAAGGTACATGATGAAGAAATAGAGACTTTAGCATTATGAAACATTGGAGCAATACAGGTGGTCAGGAGGTCACTGTCCACTTTTATTCAAATTCATTCTCTTTCTTCAAGTGGGAACATCAGTCATATTACCAGTTTCAAAGGAAACTTGCTATATTGTTCAACAAGTTGGCTTTTTCAGGAGACATATTTCCATTTTTGTAATGGCCTGCAGCACTGTGTGAAGCCAAAATGGCAGATGGTCTCACAGTTGTATTGTTGTTACGTTCCCAAACTCACAGAAACAGTTTTGTTTTAACCAAGATGTTTATATTCTCTGCTCATGATAGCTATCTTGGGCTAGCTTTCCCTTACTATTCATATTTCATTCCCCTTATTCTTACACAGCCAGTGTGACAGTCTGAGTGTGGCTGTCAGTGAACTGCCTTCATGACTCATATTTTTGCACCTGCACACAGGACAGCATGAAGTCAGTCACACATGGTGCATGACAAAAACAAAATTTTGTCTTGCTCAATTTCACATGCATTTGGAAAGACTGTTCTCATTAAAATAAATTTCCTAGTTAAAATGTATTTTCCCAGTTTAGGAAATAAAAATGCTTAATTGTCAGGTCCTAATTGTTCCAAAATTTTCTGTGATATAAATGTTGTTCTTGCAACAATTTTTCATGACATTTGGAATGATTTCATGTATCAGAAAACAGCTAGAGGTAAGATATCTCTTAAGTTAATTATTTATACCTAGAGCAAAGCAAAAACATTAAGAATGTATTATTTTTAAAAGAAGTAAAAATGCTTGTGTGTTTGAGACAAAGAAAAGGCACATCAGTGATCCCACCTTCTTGTCCAGATCTCAGTGATTCTTTCAAGTGCTGCTTTAGTCAGGTTGTTTGTGCAGAGTGACAGGGACTCACTCCCTGCAGGGGCATTGGCAACCCTCAGCAGTCACCTGTTCTGTGTACAGGGTGATGACAGCTAAATGTTGGTATCTGTGAAGGCTGGCAAGAGCTACAAAAGCCTAACCAGCAGGCAGTGTTGACTGACTTCCAAATTCCACCTCTCCCCAGGGACTGCAAAATATGGGAAGTGCTATGAGGAGGTGAATCCTTTCATTCAAGGTTCTCAAACATCATCTTCAGATAGTTTTGCCCCAAGATCAAGGAAAAAAATCATCATTTATGGATTTAAAGATAACTAGCCATTACATAAAATACAAAAGTCATCAGAGAAGCTAGCACTGAAATTCCAGTCTGCTTTTAACCAGCCAAGTGTCCTAATTATGGCCAAATAACCTGATTTGTTCTGGAAACTCTAAAACAGTCCAGTGGTTTTATGAGGACCACCAAGAATTGTGGATGTAGGTGCTGAATTTATGAACCATATTCTGACTCTTTGAGGAAGATAAGAATAAAAACAAAAAAAAAATTCCAAGATCTACATAGCTAGTTAAAAGATTATTATTCTTAAAATGAGTCTAGTGACCTACACTATGTGTTTGTGTTGCTGTGTCAGTGCTAACTGTACTATTTTCTTGCTCAAGGCACTTACAGATGCACAGTGTTATGCAGTGCATTGCCTGCTTTAATATGTTGCTCCACAGACTTGACTCATTAGCTAATCATATGTGCAGAAAACCAGAAACATTCTTGAAAGGATTTTGGCTCTTTGATTTTTTTTTCCTCCAAATGAAAATTACAAATTTTCCACTCATCTAGTGTTGTAAATGTTCACTTTATATATAATGTTTCTCACAGGGACTGAGGCATTAGCTGGTATTCACAGAATCCTAAAGCCATTTCTGAGAGATATTGATAGTAAAGTGGAGCATCCTTGTCTCAGTTTCAGTCCATATATTCACATTTAAATGCAAGAGAATCCATCCTGCTGAACCCAGGCTCAGAGATGAAGGGGAGGAGGTGCCCCAAGCACCAGAGCAGGAATTCTCCTTCAGCCCATGGAGAAGAGGACCAGGGTGGAGCAGATATTCACACTGCAGCCTGTGGAGGACACCACGGGTTCTTCAGCTTCTCTCACTTTTCCCTGGCTTACAGCCACAAATGGATAGCTGTCAGGTGCCAAACTTCTGCTTTCACACACCACAATACATTTTGATTATATTTTTTTCCTCATTATATTATTCAATTCTTCCATATTCTGTTTTCTTATTCACTGGTGGAAAAGATAAGAAATACAGGTATATTATATTGTCTCAGGCATTTTTACAGGAACAAGCGCCTATATAATTTCTGTATTCATAAATTAATAATAAGTATTCAGGCATACTTCAGACTGCTGAGCTTTCTAGTACTAGCAGTATGTCACTCTTTAGCACCAAAAATTATCATGTACTTCACAAAAAAAAAATCAATTTTAACTAAGCCATCCTTTTAGAAACAATTTTAACATTTACAACAAGTTTCTGGATCTCAGATGAAGCAGTCTGTGGGAATCTGTGCAAAATTGAGACATTTGTCATGAAATTCCTATCAGCTTTATCAAAATAACCTTTCAGTAATCTATAGATCATCAAAAAGATGTGGTTAATCTGAGCAATATTTGCAGAATTTTCAGATTTGTGAAGAGTCTTAAAATGGTTTTCATACTAATTCAAGGTGGGCGGGAGCAAATTTCTGAAATTTCAGCATCTCCTGTAGGGCAGGATTTCATTGCTTTGACCATGCTATTGACTTGACATTTCCCAGAAACTACAGCTCCACCACTGTATTATAATATACATTGAGACTAAAGGCCATAAGCATTTGAAAAGCATTCAGGAAATGCCATTGCTCCTCTAGGATATATTTAGAATGTTTTTGTCAAAATGAAGTATTTCTACAAGCATGTAAGTGGCACTGTGTATTAGAAGGTAGAGAGAATGACAGTATGTGGGGTCTTTAACTAAGAATGGTAATAACAGATTAGTAACAAAACCACAGAACAAGCTCTAGGATAAATTCTTCAAGGGAGGTTCTTTGTGGTACTGTGATTCACATTAATGCAGTGACCCTTTCCATTGTCCTGAGTAAATAATGCATTTCAGCACAGAGGCATGAATGTGTATTCCATTAAAAATCAAGCATAAGCCTTAACCTTATAGGAATCCAAAATTCCTGAATTCAGGAAAAAAACATGCTGCTAGGACCTCAGCAGAAGTGACTATGAATCTTGCTTCTGGGTAATGCCCCTGGAGCTGATCAGTTAAACTCCCTGCTTCATGAAATATGGCAGTGGAGGGAGGTCTGTCCTTCTAACAGAGACATTCAGAAAATTTGTGCAGATGGAAACTGATAGCACTTCCCAGCTACCTTTCCACTACAGCCCTCCAGGAAAAATGAGCTATGTGACTAGAGAACTGGGAGACAATATACCAAAGAAATTAATTACAAGCTGATTACACAGGGCACCAGTTTCATGTCTTCTCACCTTCCCACCAGGAGACTTGGACACACAACAGCAGATCTCAGTTCCTGCATCCAGTTTCTGGTAACAGTTCCCATCGTGACATATTAGAGTAGGAGCACTTCTGTCTCATTCTCTTTCTTTGTTTTTTACTTTAAATATGACTATAGAAGCACTTGAAGCTGACATGAAAAGGTGGGGTTAATGAAAATCATGCAGATATTGAATGTCAGAAGAATGGGTTGAGGATTTGCATGCATCATACTGGAGCTACTGCATACATTTCCATAACAGTAAGTGATTAATAATAAAACCTTCAAGTTTTATGTTTTTATCACGTCATCATCTCTGATTTAATATTCTTTTTGGTGCATTTTTTTCTTCTTTGTTCACAGTGCTCCTTCCTTCATTATTTAGTTCATACAATAAGCCTTTCTCCACCTTTGGGAGTTTTATTTATACAATTTTCCCTTCCTGATGCAAAAATAGAAATATGCATTAAGAAGCCATCCCAGAGGTGATTAGAGTCATTCATATGTAAAGTAAAGGGAAGACTCTCTGGGGAGAACTACTAAGGTCATGTCACTGTTTAAAAAACTCTTGTTTTTGTCTTTTTTTTCCACTATTTTGCTCACTCCCCCTCCTCCCTCCCAAAAGAAGAAAACCTCACACACACCAAAATAGATGACAAAAAAATTTATGGTGCTATTTGGTCAAGGTCTTAGAAGTTGCTCTTTTTAGGGAATGGTGGTAATTTGAGTTTTAGCTCTTTCCAGGCAGATGGTCAGTCCTTGGGACAACCTGATCCTGTAGCTGCTGAGAGCTTGCAGAAGTGCTATTAAGTCTGATCCTTCCACTCTGAACCCAAAGACAATGTTCACCTTTCATTTCAAAGCAAATAGAACCAAGATTTATACTGGAGATTATTATCTCTGTTTTACAAATTAAGATTGGTGTAATAAAGCCTCAGAATAGGACATCTCTGCCTACCTTGCTTTTGGACAAAATTTTACGTTCTCCTATTAACTCCTGCAAAATGGAAATTGAAGGGGTCCTGAACTGAGCTTAATTATCACCTAGCTAGAGAGGCATCCAAATTTCCTTCAGCAAGATATTTCATTTTTTCTTTTTGTGCAGCCCAAAACATTTTCCAGTGAATGTTGTAAAAATGACTGTGTGACTTGGTCACTGTCAACTTGCTTTAGGATTCTGAGTATAATGCAGGGATTCCCCAGGGTGCTTTGGGTGCTCATTTTTCCAAAAGAAAAATCCTCTTGTTGTCTGGCTGTCTCTGACTAGGAACACCTATGTGTCAGTCATATTGAATTATTTAATACCCAACCTTTATACCTGCTTATCTCTTAGCATAATTCAGACACTTTGTACTCAGTTCCACCACTGGAGCTTTTTCCAACACACTTCCTTTGGTATTTACCTACTAGAGCAGATCTAAGCAGATAAAGAGAAACATTCAAATATTTTGAGTTAGACCAAAACTGTTTAAACTGTTTAAATGCAGCCTTACTGGAAGATTTTTGGTGCCCTTTAGAAGCCATCTTAGCCTTTGAAAACTTATTCTCTTATTTAATTCTCAATACATTTAGATACCGATGTTGTGAACTGCTGAACAAGCTGTATTAGCCAAATGTGACTAACATATTTTAAATGAGTTTTAAGCCTGTAGTTATGACAGCCTCCAACAAAGACTAAGACAATTATGACAGATGCCAAATATAAAAACAACTGGAGACTAAAGAAAGAGAAAACTAATAAAGATTTTCATAAGTGACATTTGAAACATTTACACATTAAGAATTAATTTAATAAATAATTTTACCTTCCCTAAGGTATTTTGCTCAATCTTTCCAAAATAAATCATTTAGACTCCCTTTGTTTAAAAGCTAAAAACTAAATCCCTTGCTGAAGTGTTCTGATTTATTTGACCTGCTTTATGTTTATTTAAAAACAAATAAAACACTCTAAAATGCTGTCAATTAGGGGTGACCCGAAATCTGGTAAGAAAATCGCTGTACAAGATCTATAGTCATTTGCACTCCTTTTTTTTAATCTTAGCTTAAATGAAAATATAAGCAGAAAAAGGAAAATAATATGCCAGAAATTAACTTTTTGCCCCAAACAGACTGCAAAATTCTCATTGAAATTGGAATTTCAGCCCAGATGGCTTGGCCAAGAAACATGTGTCAATAGTGTGACCTGCACTGTATATGATTTGACATCTTGACATTTAGCAGATTTAGAAAAAAATATTACAAGAGACATGGATACTTTACGGACGAGCCTTACTAATACCACTATACCTATTCTCTGCTAGCTCTCTTGGATTATGTGGCAGTGTGGAAGGCAGCTCAGGCTGTATGCAAAACAGCAAATTCACCAGTACTGCACCCTCTCTAACACACTTTATGTGCCAGTCCCAGGCATTTCATAACCAGATAAGAATGAGTAAAAACTCATGGAATGCATTCAGTGTGGACATCAGATGGCATGTCACCATGCAGACCTTGCTCCCTCTGGAGCACAGTACTGGCTGGTGTAGACATGCCAGCAAGCACATCAGGAGAAACAAAAAGCTTTGGAGTCCCTCAGGTGCTTCACCTAAGTGTCTGAGCCATCTTGCAATTGGATTTCAAAGCACTAAATATTCATCACAATGAATTCAATCAATCAGTGGTATACAGAAGTGCAACTGCAGAGTATTATACCAGCAATTTTTGAAAGCAATTTTTATTGCAGTTTCCATTACAACTGCAAATAGAAACTTGTTCTTAATCTTTTCATAGCAGTCTCCCACTTGAGCTGTTATCATGAAGTATGTTTTCTGTCTTGAAGTACTGAGGACAGCATAGCACAGATGGGATGAGCCATATAAAATTATTTAGGAATTGGATCCTATTACCAAACAGTTGCCATGTTAAAAATTAGCAGAAAGGGTGTAACAAGATTACTTTACAAAGAGGATGCAGAGGAAGATGAATTACTTCCAATGAGATTTACCCTTTTTTTTTTCTTTCCTTAGAGTTAAGACTTAAAACACCATAAAAAATAACACATAATTTTTAATTACAGAGAAGACTTATTTTTTCATAGGGTTCTGTATAACTTCAGGAGGCACCAAAGGGAGGTATCCAAAGATTTCTCTATACAACACTCCATCAAACTTCAATTGAAAACATACTGTTATCTATCTAATGACCAAACTGAGGATTGTTCTGCTCTCTGAAACATAATTTTTGAAGGAATTCCTAACACAATGTCCTTTTGCTTTCTAATGTCACTCAGGAAGGGTGTTAGTTTAGGCTACAGCTGGCAACATAATTAGTTGATTAGGCAGAGTAATTCTGGAGCATTCACTGATCTGATGCCTGTGATCTAAGTAATGAAATATTTTGTCCCTCCAAATGAGAATGCTTTTCAAACACATGCCAAAATCAAAAACATGTGGTTCTGCTGTGGCAGTGTTCCAGAGATGCACCAATGCTTACAAGATGCACCTTGTACCTTGCTCTGGCATGAAACTGGAGTTCAAATGGTGATTCAGTAAAGCTTCTTCTGAATCAGAAGACAGTCTGCAGAAAAGGTATAAATATACCTTACAGGACAAAAAGATAATAGCCTATCACACTATATTTTAGCAAAGGGTCACCATCCTCAGTGGAAACAAACCATAAAAGTGTCATTGTAACTGACAGGAAAAGAAATATCTCTTTGTTTTAATGGATGAAATAATTTTAATTTTTTGGTAGTAAAATGAAAGCAGCTGTGTATTTCCCCTCTCTCCCCTTGAATAGGGAATTGGTTCCCTGGAAATGTGAAGACAGAATTTTCTACAAAATCCAATCTTATCTGACAGATTAATTGGAAAAATTCATATTGGTTATGATAAAGAAGACTATTTTTGTATCTGTTTTCTCTTTCTCCATCAGTGACAGTGAATAAATAGACTTAATAACATCTCTCAGCCCACCAGCAGTAACAAGAGTTATTGATTGTAAAAGAGAAAATTAAACTTTCTAAAATTGAAGATTTTCACTCCAGATAAAGCCTTTGCTTTGTTATCAACAGTTCTGGAGAAATGCATTCAGTCCATTAATATACCATTAATAATGGTAATCTATTGTTCTATTGTATATGTGTAATATTGTATCCTTTTTACTGATACATGAAAATTACCACAGATTTCTCCTCTGGGCTGTTCATTTACTTCTACTGTTAATGGGAAAAAAGTGCCTGCCTATGTATCAGTCCACATGGTAAATATCAGTGTTCAATCAACACTCCCTAATTAATATTCACAACATTTCTCTGAGGTTTTGTTTATTTCATCTTATCAAAAATTAATCCAAGATAGAAAAAAGAGCATGAATGGATCAAGATTTCAACACATTCATTAGTAAAGCTTCAGTTGTAAGCTGCACCTTCCTGACACTCACCATATACATTTCTCCCAATGCCCAAGAGAGGGCCAAGAGCTATTACTTCTTGTCAAATATCCCATGAAAAATCAAGGGTGACCTATAAAATCAGAAATTTTCTGTGTTGTTTTGGAAGAAGTAAGCATTTTTTCCTTGTTTTCCTGCCTAGCTATGAAAGATTAACTGCACTCATTGCTCTACACAAGTACACATGAAGACTGCTCCCAAAGTCCTTCAACAGAGACATTTTTTACTAAAATACATGGATATGAATCAGGGAGGGAAATTAATTTTATGTCAGCAAGAAGCTTCCTGACCTCCTACTATCTGGCAGCACCACATGTTCCCACTCTGCAAAATGATTCAACAACCCCCTGGAAGCACAAGAACAGCCTTCCCCTGCAAAGGGAAATGAAGAAGGCAGAAGAACCTGGGTTGTTCTACAGAATTATGAAAATGAAGATCCAACAGCAGCATTAAGAGAAAGCCTGAACACAGAAGGAAGCTGGACCTGTAAAGAGATAAGCCATATGAAATTCGAATGTTATGGACATCAGAGGGGGATAAAAAAAAAAACAGAAAATCAGAAGTATTGATATGCCCTTGAAAATTTTTAAAAAATAAGAAGCTTGAAAGCAATCCTGAAAGCCATTTGCATAAATTATACAGGGAAAATGTTCCCAAAATACATGTAAAGTAATGAAAAATACTAAGAACACAAGCAGAATAAAGAAAAGATTTAATAAACAGGAAAGTGCAGCAGAAATCAAGCAAAAAACAGCCAGCTCACATAATGAGCACTCAGTTTTTACTCAATCCCTGCCTTACCAATAGCATTTATTTGGTATTTATGGGCTTATTGCTATAAAACCCCACATAACAGCATATATCTACATTGCAGTTTGTGACTTACAGCTAAAGATCTCTCACCACAATGGTCTCAGAGGTGAGAGGAGACATCCTCTGAGTGTATGAGGGCCTGGGAAGCATTTACACTGAAAATATAAATATGTTGACAGTGGAGAGGAATGCTTGGTATGCCTGAAGGGGATCTGGGGAGGAAAGGAGAGAGAGAAAGCATTCCTGAAAGACCTTGGATGCAAGGCAATATCCTGAAATGCCACAATGACTTTAGGAGGAACAGGGCTAATTTACTGATGGCTTAGTAATTGTCAGGCTTCAGTGAAAGCCACAGAAAACCTTTAAAATCCATATAAAAGGGGCCTGTTTTAAAGAGGTTGTCATTGCTGAAAAGAAAAATAAGAGACTAATGGGACTAATTCTACACCCAGCAGGTCAGGAGCTGAGGCCTTGCAGAATAGAAAGGGAAAGCAATCATGTCAGATGAAAGAGAACTTGTAAGGGGAGAATATTCTGCTGTGTACTGTCAAGCCAATTGTGGACTAATGCACATCTCTCATTACTGTCACTAATTTAAACAGGCTGAACATTCAATCACTATTATTGTGTTATCTTTTTAGCTGAAGGTCAGACAAATGGGCATTGAAACCTTATGACTTCTGTACATAGAAAAAATCTCTGCGCCTACATTTGGTATGAAACCTTGCATTTTGTAGCAAGAATGTTTAATTGTAAGTAGAATTGAAGGACATATCTGAGAAAGAGCAAGCAGAAAATGCTTTGGTGGCAATGCCTATCCAATGAGTAGGGATGCAGATCAGCCAGACAGCTTCCCAGTATGGACACCCAGCTGGGCCAGGGCTGTGGTCACCAGGGAGCAGTTCTTGTTATTGTGGGTCCTATGACTATTTCTCATTAAAATGTATGTGAAAAACAACATGTCTTTCCAGGGCTTCTCCTTTATTGATGCAGTTCATGATGCAGATTTTAAAGAAAAAAATTACAAAGTAGAGTTATTAGGAGGAAACTTAGTCATAATTCTGTATTTCCAAAACAAGAGCTATCTCTGTCCTCTACGTTTCTTAAAGAATCGTAAAATAATTTAGGTTGGAAGGAATTTAGGCCATCTAGGTGGACCTCCAAGAACAGGGCCAGCTTCCAGTTTAATGAAGTTGCTCAAGGCTGTGTCCAAGAAAGTTTCAAATATGTACAAGGGTGGCAATTCACCAACCTTGCTAGGTAAATATTCCAGTGTTTCACATCCTCATTGTGCAGAAATATTTTTTTCTATCTATTGGGAAGGTTTAAAGTTTCTGTATTGAAAGCAAAAATTGCTAACTCTGGTCTTTTCAGCATGCCAAATAAAGATATTTAAACTAGAACTTGCAGTGTAACCTGAAACACAATAATAAATTTTTAATACCATATGCCTTGAAAAAAAAAAGAAAAAGGCAAAAAATTCAAGGACTCAGGATTTCTGAGTTATTACTCTCTCAAACTGAAAAATGGGAACAGAGATGAGATATCATAGCTTTCTATTCTTCTTTTTAAAATAAATAAATGAAAAAAAATAAAAACTACCCACAAAAGATTTTCTTTAGAACATTCCAGGAGGAGGACTTTGGCGCAGCTCTATCTCACATAGTACACACCAGTACACATAGGACACACACCACACCTCACCAGGACTCACCAAACTGAAGTTGATTCAGGTAATGTATTTCAAATTATTAAAGCTATAGTTACTTTTATATGTATCCTAGTGTCTTAAAAGACACAGTTCTGCTATGGGCTACGCAGCACAAAACAGCACAAAGGTTTCTGTTAAATTTAGACAATTATACAGAATTGTCATAAGCATGGACTGGTCCAGATGGAAGAGAGTAGGAAAGAGGAGCTCAGATCTTCACCTCCTGACTTATGTCCTGGCACTGGTCTATCCAAATGACAGTCCCAGCTACACTGGGTAGAGACAGAGGGAGCAGCAGAGGGAATGAAGGCTGCAGTGTGGTGTCCTTATCCCACATTACAGCAGCACAGACAGAAAGGAGTCCCTCAACACACACACACTGCCATCACCTTTTCCCCCTCCTCCCCTGCCACCTAAACTGGTGCTCTGGGGATCTCAGAGCCAGATGCTACTGGTGGAAAACTGAATAGATGATAGGGCAGAGACAGCCCTGGCATGAGAAAGTGCTACACAGCAACCAATAACTATTGTGGATACACAGAAATGCCCTTCTCTCTGGTTTTAGCTAAGCAAACTACTCATGCCCAAATCACAATAGTACTCAGGGCAACACTACACAAGTCAATGCACAAAATGCCATTGTGCCTCTTGTTGTCCAAAAACTGGGAGTGATTTGGCAACTGCCAAGCAAACCAAGAGTGCTGGGATTAAGTAACACAACCTTTTTCTATGACTATAACTATCTCTGTAACTTTATAATGCTCCCTAAATTAATTTACAGTGACTTGTAAAAATGTCACTGACAGTAAAACCATTACAGCCTTTAAGAAAAAATTAAGATGATTAGTAACCTCCACGGTTAAAAAAGTAAACCCTTTTATAGGTGAAATACAGGAATCTTTCACCTTCCAGTACCAATATGTTTTTACACCTGGATCTGCTAAAATGATGGTCCCTTTATCAAACTTCTGTTCTTCACATAAAATTACCCTGAAGTCACTTTTTTCCTCCTCAAGGAGCTCAATGGATTAGTTGGCCTTATTTTTTTTGGCCTTATTTTTTTTAATGAATGGGTCCTGTCCTTACAGCTGTTGATGTTTTCACCACTCCACATTTCCTCAAGGACATTTACATAACAGTTCTCTTGAATTGTGCTTGTTACTCCAGCAAGCTGAAGCAGGGCACACCATGGTAACCAGCCCACAATTACCACTGTGGTCTCTGACAGTGCTGCAATAGCCTCTGCTCTGTTAATGGCATGAACACATTTACTGACAATCTCAGAGAGAAACCTGCAAATGATTGTACAAACACGCATCATGGTCTTCCATCCGGAATTCAAAACCATTCAAGACACTAACTGAACAAAGTATTTGTTGTTTTCTTCACTGTTATGGTTATATGCATAGATAAAGAAGTAATCTGGTTTTATCCTGTAAAAAGAGTGATGCAATACAAGTCTAGGGCTACAATAGTGTAAAAGCAGACATCTTCATCCTTAAACAGTACTCCTTTTTCTTTGTCTCAGTCACACACAAGTGCTGCTCAGAGACATGCTACAGAGTGAATCAATGCATTGCTGTAGGAGTGGGAGTGGGACTGGCACCTGAAAGCTTAATTTTTAAAAAATATGGATTGCTCTCAACATTTCTGATAGGTGTAATAACTCCCCACCCAAGGCTACAAGGGTCCTGGATGGTTCCAATTGCTATTACTTGAATATGTGTCATTCCCAATGCTTCCACATTATAGAATTTATGAAGTATCTGCAGAAGGCTTCAAATTAACTTCAAATTTCAAAGTGATATCCAGGGGGTATTGCACTGAATTCATTAGGGTTTGCTTTGAAGCAAAGACCTTGAGGCATGAACCCCAGAGTTTCCTAAGCCTGAGTGAAGCTTTCAGAAAGCAATGCAAGCAGTTTAAAACAGCAATATGACAATGCTCTAACATAAAAGTAAAACAGCACTGCAAAGTGTAATCTTTCCTACAAATCCAGACTATGGATGGAAATAGCATGGAAATACATCTGCTAACTGCAGCTGGTCAGAGCTGTCATAAATGGCTTTATGATATTTAGTGAGGCAACAAACTGCCTTTAAAAAACTACTGAGAAAGCAGTGGAGCTGCTAAGCATGACAATTAATTGTTTCCACTTCAACCAGATGAGGGAAACAAACACAGGAGACCCGTGGAAGATAAGCCTAGCACCCATCCTGGGAAGTTCAGCAGATAGCTTTTTGGAATGCTGCTGCCAAAACCCTTGTGACACAAAACTCTGAATTCAGAGATCAGCTCTGCAAGCCTTGGCCAAGGAGGCTGCGACCTCGACCTCCTGCTGGGGACTAGATCAAGTCCTGAGAGTTGGCAACTGTGCTCCTCGACTCAGTGAAAGAACTGTGGGGTAGCCAGACCTCCCCTCCTCCCTGGCCCCTGCCACTCCTTGCCCATGAGCTCCTGTTGGGGCCAGGTCTGTTTCCAGCTCCTCAGGAGAGCCCAGAATCTGCTTTCCTCCAGCTAAGCACATTCCACATCCCCTGCCCAGGCCTTGGCTCTTGGCACCAAGGTCTAAGCCGGCAGCACCGAGCCCAAGCTTGGTCATGGTGTGCAACACTTTGGCTTGAAAGTTGGCACCCCAATGTGCAGAGGATTTCTGGCACATGTGGGTGTGCGTAGCAGAATCAGACTGCTATTCCGAGAAATTGGACCAATCTCATCCCAGCAAAGCTAGTGGCAATTTTTGTAATTAATGCATTAGGAGCAGTCCTCAGGAACTATGCTGAAATGTAATTTTCCATTAGCCTCCACAGAGCGGCAGTTTTACAATGTGACAATTATTCAAATATCACTTCATTGTAAAAATTATAGATTTAAGCTGTGTCATGGGTTTTGACATTTGATAAATTCATGATACTTTTTATTACGTGTTCCTACTCGGTTTTAATGTGCAAAATCTCATAAATGCAACATAATACAATAAAACTTCAGATTTAAGATATTAATTAGGTGAATAAACTGTCACACAAGATTTGTTTGTCCTTTATAAATTAGTATCTCAACCCTCACAATTTAAAAGCAAAACAAATAATAAAAAAAAGAGGCTTGGTTTACTAAAAAAGCCACTAAGGTTTTGCACAAGGCCAAAGCAACCATGGAAAATTGATTTTCCACAGCTTACTCAGTCTTGAATAGACACTGCTTTGTAAAAAAATTTTTATTGAGTGGAGCCAAAACTCATTATAGCTTAGACCATTAGGAACAGTGCGTGTTTGCACCATTATTTCTAATGTCATCAACATCGCATTTTAATCTCATGTATTAAAGTAGAAAGAGCTCAAAGACGTATTTGTATTTTATTACCAGGGAAAGAGAAGGGGATTGTGCTAGATCTTTAGTAAAATGTGGGCTGTTAGAAAAGGAAAATCATTATGCATTGTTTCTCACAGAATGAACTGAAGGTAAAGAGAAGGTTCAAGGTAAAATGAAGCAGCACTTTTTGTACAATGTACCACTATGGAATTCATTATCATTGAACCTAAGGACAGCCAACACAAGAATGGCACTGGACAAATCTGGAGAACAGGACATTACACACAGCATTCCAGGTGCTGCCTAAGAAATCTCTTCACCAGTGATCACTGGAAGCTGGGAAGCCCTGAGCAGCATGGGATTTCTGGAATTTGGCCTCACTGTGGGAAGCAGGTTGGACCACAAATCTCCTGGGGAAGTCTTCCAACTTGAATCATAGCACATCCCTCTGTCCATGCCCTTGGCTCACACTGTTAGCCTTCTGTCTGGTGGCAGAAAATATGAGGGCTACATGGACATTTGATTTGAACTGGTATGGAAGACGATATGCTGTGTTAATAAACTAAATTGTGTCACCTGATCCAATATACATTAATATCAGAAGTCTTCAGTAGCTTCTCTAATCATTGAACTGGTCTAGTTGATTTTGCCAGGATTATCATAAAGAAATTCATCTTCAGCATACTCCACACAGCTGAACAATAATTGCATAGAGGCTGGGCAACCTCCATTTTACAACTGATACAATTTCTGATCCATGCAAGAACCACCAGCTGCTCACCCAGCTCTTGGCAGAGACCTAATCTCATGGAGTCACAGAGTTTAAATCCAGAGCTGCCACTTGTGATCACCTAATCTGATCTACTTTTCACAGGCCATTACCTCTGTACTGAGCTCAGTAACTTTGTGTTTGACTTAAATACATCTTCCAGCATGACATCCAGTCTTAATTTGAAAATGAGAGATGGGGAACCCATCTCTTCCCTTCATCACGTACTCCAATGATTAATCGCTCTTTCTGTTAAAAACGAGCACAGAATCTCTAATTTTAATTTGGCTGGTGACAGCTTCCAGACATTGCTTCTGTAGTACTTGGAATTTTCTTACTGTGAATATGCTCACACATTTTAATGAGGTCACCTCTGAGTCTTGTTTTTAATTCACTGGCATGCCAATTCCTGTATTTCTCATGGGATGAGGTATTTCTTACAGCTCATGAATTATTTCAGTAGTTCTTTCCCTTGCTCTTTAAAACATTTAAACCATTTTAAAAATATTAATATGAACTGGATACAATATTCCATTTCTCTGCAGAGAAGTAAGATATCTCCACACTCCTATCAGGGGTTTTTTAATGGGCATCCTACCATTGACTGGAGCATACAAACTGAATTTGTTTGGATGAAATAAAGTCATATTAGAAGACTGACAGTTACTGTATGAGTGAACCTTCTTATATTCAAAGGTTTAGTTGAGCATCCAAATTCCTAAATAAAGATAGCAAATTTCTTAGTGAAACTTATTGGCTGTCAAACTATGGCCTCTCAAAAGTCAGATTACCACCTGATCTCAGTTTCCATAGCTATAAAATTGGAACAAAATCTTGTTAACCCTGGCACACCAGGAAAAAAAATGTTTGCTGTAATACTGTCATAGCAATTCTGTTCTTCACCACTACCAAAAATTTCAAAGAATTATGCCACATTAATGGGACTGTTCAAACTGGAGAAAAGAAGGCTCCAGGGAAACAGTACAGCAGCCTTCCAGTACCTACAAGAGAACAGGAGACGGACTTTTTAAAAAAGGACATGACATGATAGGACAAGGTGGAATGGCTTTAAACTGAAGGAAGGTAGGCTCAGATTAGGTATTTGGAAGAAATTCTTTACTGTGAGGGTGCTGAGGGTGCTCAGAAAAGTCATGGATGTCCCACTCCAGGAAGTATCAAAGGCCAGGCTGGATGGAGCTCTGAGCAACCTGATCTAGTGGAAGGTGCCTCTGTACAGAAGAGGGGAGTTGGAACTAGATCATCTTTCAGGTCCATTGCAGCCCAAACCAGTCTATGATTCTTTGAAAAAATAATTTTATGAAACAATTCTTTCTTCTCCATGGGTCATTCAAAGCAACTTCTTAGCCTGTAAAACTCCTATATCTACAAGAAAAGCTTTTATCCTAATGCTACAGTGGTGAGATGGATGATCACCAAGGTGAAAAAAATAAAGGGCATGGGCTCTACTGTGTTAGTTCAAACCTACTGAATTTTGCAAACTTTTAGCTGGCAATTCTCATTTTAGCATCGCTGCTGCCATAATAGATATTTAATAATGACAATTTAAATGCATTACTGAATTGAAAAAGGGCTCTCTAAATGTGCATTATTTACTTTAGAAATTATTCCTTTTTAGTGATAGGGATACATGGTTTCTCAGAAATGATGGATGCTGCATTCCTTTTGCTGTTCAGGATTCTTATCATCCTTTCAGACAATTTAATTTCTTCCACTTGTAAAATCTATTACCAGCAGAAGGACTGGATGTAAAAACCAATGACTGGAATCAGAACTGTTTTGGCAATACAGTGAATGAGTACTTCACTGATCCATATCAATACCCAGGAATCCCATTTTTTAAAAATAAAAAAATTATAATTGTATTTACTTAGACTTAGAAATTAGAATTCAAGCAATACCATGAAAAAGCTCACAAGGGATAATAATTCATTATATTCACATAACATATTTCTGTAAAATATATTTTAACTTGGACCAATTTGATGCTTTGATTTTTGGAATTGCACGAAAGAAATACAACCACATTAAATATCTAAAGGCTGATTAACCAGAGAGACTGAAGAAAGCAATAGTAGGCTTAGCAATTTTATCTAGAGGTACTTTCTAGGCAGAATCTTCTTTAAATCAGATTAAAGCAGCATTTCTTAGTAATCTAAGTGGGACTATTAACCTGATGCTAGTAGATACGAAATTACTAATAAAATTTGTGATTTCATAAATAATTATTTGCAGAATGACTCAGAGAAAGTCATAGGCCTTTCCAGACTTAAAAATTTATGAACTGATGACACTCTATTGATTGGAGCATTTACTGCACTTTCAATAGGGCTAATTAACAAAACTGCTCACAAAATTAAACATAATACTTAGGAGGATGACACCATAGCCCAGTTCTTTGCAAACATCTCCACAGTCAAATACTTTCATCCTCATGGAGTGGCCCAAGGAGGAGCTGACTGCTTGTCTTAGTGAAGCCAGAGTGTTTCTCATTAACTTCAATTATCTTATGCTTACCTACACGTGAATATAAAGCTACCTAGAAGACACATAAATTGCAGGATTTGACCCTTGATGAAATAACACTGAAATAAAAAGAATACTTGGTTTGTTTCCTCTATCATTTAACTTTAAATCATTACTATAGCATGGAATATGTGGAAAAATAAATTTTTGTTATTTTTTCAAATAATATCAATTTGAATTTTAATATGTGCCAACGCAAAAGTATAGATCCAGCAACAGGAAGTCTAACATAGCAGAGAACAACAACCTGGAAAGCAGAGTCTGAAAGAGGTCTGCAGATCCCAGTGGGGAAATGGCATGAACTCTTAAAAGCAGCTATATTACGACAAGATAAGCTAACACAATTTTTGAACATGTTAAAAGTAATTAGCAAAAACAGAGGGGCAGTTTTTGTCTTTTGATGAAGTAATTGTTGAATGATGTTTCTCCTGCATTTTTTTTAAACAAGGACAGAAATGGAACAAGAAGAGTCACAAAGCTGAGACTTAAAATAATGCCTTAAAGCAAGAAACTTTAAGGACCAAATATTGTTGGATTTTCAGGAAAACAACTGAAAAGAGACTGAAAACTAAAACAGAAAAATAAAATGAGAAGACAGACTTAGAAGGCAGAGAAATTCAGCTGCTGAACTGGAAGTTTTCATCTAACTTGTTTTTCTATGTTTGGTTATTACAATGGCTACATACCATGGAGCCATTGACAAAATGGACAGCATTTTCCTCTTTTTTTTTTTTTATTTTTCTGTCTACAGTTCTGATGTAACTGGAATCTAATAACATTTGACTGAATAGGAAATCAGAGGTAAGTTAGGAATTTTTCAGCCCTAGAAAAGATAAAAGTGAGTTACAGCTTTAATTGGCCATTGAATTAGCTCATATGAATAATAGCTCACAGCCTTTTCAAGTTCTGTGGCTTAATAAGACTCCCTTTCATTTCTTTATCTGAAGATTTACTGGAAAATATTCACTTCTTCTGAACTTAGTGATTACACTCAAACTTCAGACATGAAGAAAGAAATAGCTCTGAAAAGCAAAAAACACAAGTAGCATAAGCTGCTGGGGACACAGCTGGGAGCTGGGAGCACCTTCTACATGTCTGCTATAGGGGCACATTGTGACATGAGATTGCACCAGACAGGCTTTGCAAGGCTGCATATAAAAATAAGAGAAGACAAAAGGGGACAGATAGATATGCACCAGACAGCAGAACCATCATCCATGTCACAGAGGTGGAACTCAGGCAGTACATTGGCTTTAGTAAGTTCAGAGCTGAACTAACAAACACAGGAGAAATTTTATGATATTCAAAAACTAAATTCCTATTGAGCCCCATAGCTACAGTGCCCACAAGCAGACACTAACAAAAAGCCACCTTGTGTACAACAATAATCGAAACAAAAGGTCAGTAAAGGAAACCATTCTTTATTTGCTATTGTGAGTTACTAAGTCTGTAACTCCCTACCTGCATAAACTCTTTCTACAACACCATTTTCCTTAAAAACAGTAGCATGAAAGATGTTTAGTTAATCTCTGACCAGTCACAAGCTGTTAATGCATTGCCACCATTTTCCATGACAGAAATTAAATATCTACCTAAGTACTATTCATTCTTAGTGTACCTAACCAGACTACTCAGAGGCAGTGACTCTATGGGACATAGCTTGGAGTAAGTTTCCATGAGAGACAGGAACGCCAAAAAAAAAAAAAAATCAAAAACTCTACCACCTTCTACCCTCAGCACAAAGTGCACTCATGAACCCTACATATTTAAAATAGGAGTATAGCTATTAAAGTATTGATCACAAACCTGAAGCTCCATACTATCCAAACAAGCGACCCCACCTAGAGACAGAAAGAAGCACATGGGTCATCAGTACACCTTTTAATTCCCCTCCTGGAAATCTACCCAGTACAAGGGTGATAATGACTTCCTGTATCTATGCCACAGTCTTTAACTGCTATTTTTGCATATAACCACTATGCTATATTCACCAAACAGTTCATCAATATTTTGCTTTCACCTCATAACTCACTGTGTGGCCTGTGCTTTGTTCACTGCCCATTATTCAGTTGCTTATGATGCCAGAAATATTAATTTCCTCCAGAGTTTCCCAATGCTGCTCATCACTTCAACATCTGAGTGCTGCACAAATTCAAATTAATTCACAAAAATTCACAGCAACAAAGAAAAGGTACTACTGCTGTTTAAAATGCAGGGCAAGGAGGCACAAAATAATTAAAGGCAGAGGTAGTCACTGATTTTAGATCTTGTTTCTGAGGCATTACAGATGTAATTTAAAAGTATATAAAAATATTTCAAACACAGACATTGCAACATCACTTGCAGGTGTGATTGCTGAGAAGATTGGATTTAGGGCTCTAAAAGGGGTCATTAAAAATTAGATCATTAGAAACTATTACACATTAGAGGTTCCACACAGAACTGGTTTAAGCACCTATATTAGCACTACATAGGAAAAGTATCCTTTGTGCAACAGTGCATTATTACAGTTGCATGACCATTCTTTCTCCTCCCATTGTTCATTATTGATTTCCCAGCTCAAGCAATAAATGAAGCAGGAGCCACACAAGCATCACTCATCTCTCCTGCACAGCCCCAGTACATCCCCAGAGCAGGTCCACCCTGCACAGAGACAGAAATCCTGCATAAAAACAGTATGTGATCACCCATGTATAATAAGGGGACCAAATTAAGGTTGCCAAGCAACCACCTCCCCACATTATGCCACAAATCCCTGTTCTTCATCCCTTCAGCAAACACATGCCAGGCCCTGTCTCACAACCCAACCCTCCCTTGTCTGCTTCTGTGACCCTAATTACCTGTTCTCCCAAGGGCTTCTTCATTGCAGTTTCTTTGTCCAGCCAGTACCCATTTTCTCTCATTATTCCAGTTGTTACCCTGTCTTTCTGTTCTTCATAATTAGCATTTTGTTAATCCCATTTTCCTATTTCCCAGCTCTCAGTCCACTGACATTGCTAAAAAAAATAAGGGGCAAGCAACACTAAAAATATCAAATGAAGATAATGAAGTCTGGCAAAGCCATAAGCAAAAATAGTTGTTATATGAAATTTCCTGTAAACATTTTAATGTACTAAGAGCAAGACTAGAACTAAAAAAGTTCTCTTACACTTCATTCTCAAAGTGATTTTCTGCTACTGTTTACCTCTAAGTGTGAATTTCACACTAAGATTTCAGTTAATATCTTCAAAGTCTGTTTTATCTAACCTCAGCATATTTTTACTTTACCATCATCTGTTGTTTTGCACGGTAAATCACTAAGTCAAAATAAATTTTAGTTGCAGAAAGAATAGATGGTGTGCCTGGTATCAAGAACTGTATCTATTTGACAGCCAACAATAATATAACACTTATTGTCCTAAAACAAATGTGTCAATGAATATGCCTGACTACAGAGAGAAAAATAGTCTAGAATACACTTGGAGCATCAAAAGGTCTGTTGGTCTTCTCCAAGGCATGTGAGCAAAAGCCATGATGGAACACCTGGTTACCAGCCAACAGTAGCAAGAAATTTAGTCAATTCAAAGAGGAGCAAAAGAAAGTTAAAATAGCTCAGTACTTTCTCACAGCAAGCAGTAAAGGACACAGAGCAAAGTGAATTAGGCACTTTACAGTATGATTTTGTTGCTGACTTCATGTAACATGAGGCATTTTGCTGTTCAGAAAATTACAGTCAGGAAAGCAAATCGGAACCATATCAGGATATATCTCATTTGGATAGGGAACTTGGAGGACACTTTCCAGCTAGGCCTCCTGGTCTAGGTCTGTGATTTAGGTCTGCTGAATATTGACATCACATCTGGCTTTTTAGGAAAATGTCACTGTGAACCTCTGAGGTGCAGCAGATGGTGTTGTTCCCCATCAGCCTAATTGAACTCCTTGTGTATCATCTATTTCTCCCATTTAAAAAGTATAGTTGGATCTGGTATTCTTCCCTCCCTTCACTTTTTCTTTAAAGAGGGAATGACCCTACGATTCTAGGGATGAAAGAATACTTAGTATCCCACATGAAGGTAAACATAACAGGTCTTGGTAGGACACATGCTCAATATAAAAAAAAGAAGATGCTTCTTCACACAGCAAGGACACTCTGGATACCATAGACGGGAAAAGATTGGTCAAGGGTTGCTGAGTATCAAAATTGTATTAGGTTCAGGCATTCCTGAGAAAAGTCAGTGGCTGGAATGATCCCTTGGGAAGTTCTTCATGAGCTTTTCCTACTGTCAGCCTTCTCCCAGAGTTCACCTGCAGCCAGAGATGATGCAGCCAGCAGAAAGAGAAGCTTCTCTACTAGAGGGTAGGGTAGAGATTACAGGAAGGCCTCAATGTGCATATATTGGGAGAATAACAGGAGCCTGCCCTTTGCTGCTGCTCCTTGGCCTGTGATTGTGGCTGCTCTTCCTACCGGTTTCCCATTTCAAAGACAAGTGTCAGCTCATCCCTTTACAAAAATAAAAAAATAAGACTTTACCTGTGAGGAGTGAACTGAAGAAGAAAGAAATTAGGTATAATTTTTTTTAAAAGCAAGGGAATATGGAAGTGGAAGCAAAACGGCAGGAGTCAAAGAATTGCAAATGTAAGGATTCACATGGAGACATGAGGCTGAGCATCTCTAACAGCACTTCTGTGAGCACACTGAACACGTGCAAGGATGTGGGGAAGCTGCCCAGTGGTGGCTAACACAAAGACGGATCAGGATGAGAAAACCAGAACTGTTCCACAGGCACTGGGATAGCCCTCCAAGCTGCTCTGTCCAAGAGCTGATGATGAGGGGTTCATCCAAGGTGAGAATGTCACTGGCTCGAAAATTCTGCTATCTGGTGGGGCCTTGGAAGGGATATGCAATTTACAGGCTACTGGATAGATGGTCCCTTGGTTTAATTGCACACAAGAGTTCTCAGGGTCTTGTGCACATGCTGTCCTCATTCAGAATGATGTAACTGGTTTCCACCTCAATTTGCCCACCAAGCTTATGGTTAATGTATTTTTGGCATGGCACAGCACAGATCTAGCTGCAACCAAGTCACTCCCATCATGTGGCCTTGCCCAGCTCTGGCTCACACCTCATGGACAAGGATGTTGAGGGAGATCTCGTTATGTACAATAACCATGCTAGCATTAAGCCATTGCTTACAGATTTCTGTGAAAATAATAAAAAAAATAAATCCACAAATGCCATAATACCACTATTCAGCTTCCCCATGGTGATCCTGAATGCTGCTGAAAGCAGCACCATGTGCAGTATATACCATGCAAGTATAAAAGCCTGCATGAAACCAGGCGAGCTCTAAAGCTGCCTTACTCCAGCATGTGTGTGGAACAAACAGCAAACATAATCACTAATGGTGACATTGTTTGCAGCTAGCTTATCAAGCTGCTACCAAGCTTTACAAGATGATTTTTAGATAGGCTATGCGCAGCAAAAAACGCACAATGGGAATGTGCTAATGAACAGAAATGCTAATGGGAATGTAACAGTACTCTACTGCTTCATAGCATGAATGTTACATAGGGAAATGAAAGGAAATTCGAGAAGAAAATGGTCACCATGCTTCAGATACAAGCCATAATCATACATACATATATATCTCTGCTTTTTCTTTCTTTTCTTTATATATTTATACAGTTCTACAGAAAATTTCAGAACAAGTTACCAAAAAATCCCAAATGTTACAAAGATTATGAAAATCACACATGCATATATTTGGAGTCTTCTCTCTCTAAATTTCATATTAAAATATGCTTGCTTATCTGCTTACTGAAACACAAACTATGCTAACACTTTCTAATCTGTGGTTAACCTGCTGTGAAGAGTAAGGCAAAACAAAAGATTTTTTTCACCCATGGTAGGAAAATGTTCTGGCAAACATTCTTGCAAGAAAATCTTTATTGTACCCATGCATTCAAGGACACAGAGGACTGTGTCAAGGTTCTTTTTTTATGAGAACAAAATGAAAATAAAATATCAAATAGTGCTCAAAAAGGGAGCACCATCTTGTTATGTATGTAGAGAAAAAAACTAGCATGTGAGTGTATAACTAAAAACTTTATATTATATAAATGCGTTGGAAGAGCAATTAAGGTTGTATAGGCACCATTTTTTGAGTTTTGAAGACTTCATTGTAGAGTCTGAACCACATCTTTTATCATAAGTTTTGGTGAAGACGTGAAAGTAACAGGGATGTAAACAAACTAATAATGAACTAATTACTAACTGATTTTCTAAAATTTCATAGACACAAAGAGACATTACTCTTGAAGGCCTAAAGAAGGAATAGAAGTGAACAAAGAGAAAAAAAATCAGCTCCTCTAAGTAAGATCCATTACATTTCCTAATGACAAAGGCTAAATGTAAACAATTCTCCCAAAAATTCAGTAGGAAAAAAACTGACTTTTCAGGTTATTTAAGAAAACTAAACAAGGTAGCAAAGCCTCCCAGCCCATGCAGTGGAAACCCATGGCATAAGCAGAGAAAAAGAGATTCATGACCTATTCCCATCTCTGTGATTCACATTTCAGTGCTAATGCAGTCATTTACTTAGCAGCAATTGTCTTCAAAGTGCTGCACAAACATTTTTCTTTCCAGTATCACCTCCACTTCTCCCTTGTCTGCAGTGGGGTAAAAAGTAGAATCTTTCCTAACAATTGGAGAAAAGAACAAATGGGAAAAATGAACAAAAGGTTTTCAGTGATGTGGCCACGGCCAGAGAAATGTCCAACAAAAATGATGAAAGCCACAGTTATGCCTCACTTATTTAGAAGCAATTCGGAGGTGTTCTGCTCATTAGCATGTCATTACAGCCTGTATAGCCACAGACCTGGAGATGGCCTGGCCTGCAAACCCATTTTAATGTCAACCATGGAAAGGACCAGATTATGAAAGAAAACAAGTCCTAGCCCTGCTAGGCTATGCTGGAGCTTAATTCATGCTCCTGCAAAATCTGTGTGAACCACAGCATCATAAAGTGGCAGTCAGTGGAACAGAAATGATGTATGAGGTGTCTTGTAACTGCTCCTGTACACGCCAAGATTTGACATGACACTGATTGCCAGGCAATTTCTTGCACCGCTTTCTCGGCACTCCCCGCCCCGGGAGCCCAGGAACGGCTTCCTGGGGGAGACCCGAACTGTCATCGTCGTCCCCCAGGCCTGACAACCGCGCCGGCTCCCTCGGCAAGGGCTGCGGGCAGTCCCGGCCCCGGCTGGGACACCCGGGGATCGGGCACAGCGCCGCGCCCGGCGGCGAAGGGAGCGGGGAAGCGCCGCTGCCACTGCGGCGGCAGCAGGGAAGCGAGAAGCGAGGTCCCACCCGCAAGGGCGGGGGAACCTTCCCACCCTGCTTCAGCTCGGAGAACAGGAGAATCAACTAAACAGCAGAGACAGACGCCGGGGCGGGTCCGCTGCCTACGGGGCGTGCCGGGCGGGGGATGGGGAGCCGAGCAGAGATGCTCTGCGTCAGCGCAGCCCCGGTATCATGTCCCTCCCCGGGCAGCTGAGCCCCGCCGAGCCGAGCCGAGC
>VZTT01060852.1:56502-69214 GCA_013400855.1 Buphagus erythrorhynchus
TTAGGGTTGGTTTTTGTTGGTTTGGGGTTTTTGGGGGGTTTGTTTTTTGTTTTGATTTTTTTTTTTTTTAAGAGGAATGAGGCCGGACCTGCATTTGACGCATTCAAATTGAAGTTTTCACAATCATTCAGCATTAATGTCGTGCGCACGCAAATCCCACAAAAAAAAAAAAAAAAGGATGAAGTGCTCCCAACATAATTAGCGTCCTCCCAAAAAGCAAATTTGTTCAAATTTTCATTTGTGCAGATTCTTGTTACCACTCTTCATCGCATTGCACGAAGTTACACCAAACCCTCCTGGCACCGGCTGAAGCCGATGCATTACACCACGGCATTTATGTGAATGCTGATGTTCCGCTCCCAAGGAACAATCGGCGAGGACTGAAAGCATTCTAACCCGGCTGTGGCACCCTTGGGAACAAGGCATGAGACAGCTGTAGATGCAAATAGAGGAGGGCTGTGGGAGCCTGGCCAGCCCTGCAGTGCCGAGCACGCCGTCCCCTCCCCACTGCAGCACTCCGGTAATCACTATTGATAATTTGTAGTCGGTCGGGGACTTAGCGCTGCAGAAGGCCTGCTAGGAATTCTGTCACAAGGGAAGGAAGGGCTCCTCAGCCTGGTGTTAACGATCTCGCAGCACACCAATATAAAGATTTCTGCGGCAAGAGTGATGCCAGGAATCATTAGGTTTACCCAGAGACAGAGGGACTGTGTGGCGCCAGTTTGTCTGTTAATCCCTGGTTAACGAGCCACCTATACCAGCAATAAAAAGCCATGCAGTCACCTAGCTCCAGTTTCCAAAAATTCTAATTACAACAATATTCAATTAGAAAATTAAAGTTACTTTATTAAAAGCATCTTTCATCTTTAAACTCACAAATCTTAAAGGATTCTCCTCACCATTTCTTTAAATTCTATTCTTCCTTGTTGTAGTTATAAATATACAAAATTTGTATCTAGACAGCCTATTAGAATAAACCAGTTTATTTCAAAAGTTACAACAAAGCAACAAATTTTATTTTCATGTGAAAAAATAGATGCATTCTCAGTAATGCACATTTTCACATTTAGCCCTAAATGAGCTACATTTGTTCTGTACTCAAACTTTACCCAGCAGAACACTGAAATAACTACAGAGTGCCTGATTTTTTTCCCCTGTTGAGCAGCAGATTTTGCAAAGTGCAGTAAAGCTAGGTCCTGCTAGCACTGGAGCCAGCAAAACATTTCTAATCAGCTTAACCCGGCCCACTATTATGTTTCTGGCCCAGGTCCAGCAGGGCACTTAATCAGGTGTCTGAGCATGTGAATAGTCCTACTGGCTTTTGACAGAGCTCTTCACATAACTCAGGTTAGGCAGATGATAATAACCTTGAACAAGCCGTTATTTATTTTCTGCCACAGAAAGCAAAATTAAGCCTAATTTTCTGTTAGGCTATGTAAAATAAAAGGTTTTCAGGGAAAGCTCATTTTACTTACATAGGAATTTCAACAGCTGCAAGAACTTCTGGAGATCATTACATTCTGAATGCCTGCAAGATTATTCTTTCTGTTTAGTTTACATAGTATATGAATGATGCATGCCACACAAGCATCTTTGTTTGGGGTTTTTTTAAAGTATGTCTTTTTTTGAAATTCCATGTAACATGACTGTTCAGAAATTCTGGGGGTATTTAAATTTCATCCTCCCCCTGACACCTCTTCCACATTAAATATGTATTGGATAGAGGGACTCCTTCATGCCTTAAGCTCCCAAGCAAACAGGACGTGTGTTACATAAATCAGGGCCTTTGCAGGTAGGGTCACTACAGGTAGGGTCACTACTGATTGGTCAATCAGACCACATATCTGGTTTGATAAACTTACTTAAAGTAAGGTACATAGAGGGCAGAGTGAAGGTGAAGCAGTCTTTGATGCCACTGGAACTAAAAAAGTGTTTGAAACCATTATTTCATTGTTTCGTTTTGGTGTTTTATTTAATGAATATTTATTACTTGAACATCTTCAGACAACCATCATACAGAAAATCTCAGTCCCAGTTATGGTTCTGGTTTATTTTGTAGAAAGTTGTTAAAAACAGAAATACATGGGGTATGTGCTAATAGTGTGTTACAGAAGTGTTTTAATGTCATCTCCTTTTGAGATAGTCAGGAACACTGTGAGGTTATAAATGGGTGGGATTGTGAGGATACAGGAATCCAGGCAGCTCCATACTCCCTCTTTCACATACCTGAGTAAGACTGATTAAACCATTGTAGAGGTGCTTCAGAGTTGCTCTTCTACTTTGTCATTCACATTTTATTTATAAGCTCACACCTCAATACTTAGCTTGATTGGATGCAAGGCCACTGCTAAGTTTTTCTATTAACTGAGTACTACATTATTGTTTTATCTGGTATATAACATACATATGAAGTCATAAATAAGTGTATGGTTGTTGAGTTTAACTGGTTCCATTTTTTTAATAAGTAGCCTTTTTTAGTGCAAAGGGATAAGAATTCTGCCTCTGATCTGCCAGTACACTTGAACAATTGCTTGATTGTCAACAATTGCACGAGTAGTCATCTGAATATCAGTGGCAATGACAAGCTTAAGTTAAACAACATATGGCTAAGTGCCAGGCTGAATTTGGACTGAACATGCTTCTTTCCATATTATTCAGTTTTTAGCTGAAGCTTTTAACCTTCCCCTTTTATAAATAAATGAATGGACGTCAGCTCTGAATTATTTCCAACAGTCAGAAAATTACATGTCTGCAAATAGGAAATTACTTTAAGAGAAGAATGAACATAGGCAAGAATCAGAAAGTTATTTATTGTATCATAATGTTGGCAGAAATGTGATTTGACTGAGAAACCACAATTCCAATTTTTTTGAAGAACTAGGAGAAGAAATCCCAGAATATGGTGAGTTGGAAGAGATCCATCAGGTTCACTGAGTCCAGCACCTGGCCCTGCACAGGACCATCCCCAAGAGGCACACCATGTGCCTGAGAGCACTGTCCCAACATTTCTTGAGCTCTGTCAGGTTTGATGCTGTGACCATTTCCCTGGGGAGCCTGTTCCAGTGCCCAAACACCCTCTGGATGAAAAACCTTTTCCTAATATCATTTTGATGTGATAAGGAAACTGAAGTGATAACATTTCAGTTAGTTTTTTTTTCTGAGAACTTTTATTATTAAGCTAGTATAAAAATATTTGTAAGTAAAATTCACTAAAGAAGTGAGGTTAACACCTATTCACATTATTTTCTTGGTTTTTAAAGACTAGATTACTCTTCCTGCTATTGAGAATTAAGGCAGGAATAATTTTTAAAACAGTCCATATGGCTAAAGATTTATATTGCCTCATAGCAGTTCTTTATTTGGCCTGTGAGGTGTACAGGCAGGAGTGATAGAACGTCATCTCTTCCATTTTCTTATGGAAGATATCCGATAACACATTGAGGAAATAAAAATAAAATTCAGCAGCTTGAACACTTCCAAAATGTTCTCTCACCTCCACCTCCATTACCATCACCTCTTTGTCCCAATGTAAGCTCCAGTCAGACTAAAAACTTCCCTGTTTAATAATGTATTCCTGTAATTCATGCATATAGATTTTGCGAATTTGAATTTTCTTTAATTTATTATTTAAGACTGGAATTTTTTTAACTATTTTTATTGGTATTTGTCCTACAATAGTACATTTCTGTAGATCACATTTTGCACACCTATTTTTTATTATATATACTGTGTAATCTAACCTTATGGTTAGATTTATCTCAGGTGTCATTTATATTAATTTCTTTAGAAAAGGATTCTCCATTTTCAAATTAATAGCCTTAATTTGAGGGAAAAGAAGCCCTCATTACAAAAGAGAAATGGAGCACTCATATCCAGCAATATATTTAGATAGCATTTTAGCCTTCAAAGACTATACAATATTAACTAATTAATTCTCCTAATTGCTCACAGTGAGAAGTCAGCATTGTTTTGTAGTCTAAAACACAAAGAGCAGAAAGTTCCCATGACAGATCAGTCTGGGCAATACTTGACCTGTGCAGCATTTTCATGTAGATCTAGTTTAACTGTAGATCTAATTTAACTACCTTACTAGTTCACAGACAAAAGAAACAGAGATGCTCAGCATTCCTGAGAAACACAAGCCTTAGGAGTCCTAAAGTGGCATCCAAAAATGGTGTCACACCACATAATTGATATAGTTGGAAAACTGACTCTCTAAAAACTTTGCTAAAACTGGTACAGCAAAAAAGCTGAACATAAGGGACTGAGGGTGGCATCTGGCCCTGTGACCAGTGGGCAGCACCACCACTGGAAGTGAATCCTCCAGCAAGCCTTCTCACAGGCTGGAGATAGGGAGTGTAAATTTGCCTTTCAGCTTAGGTTATCAGGCTTCAAAACCCTTTATCCTGGCACTTTCAGTAGTTCTGCCCAAGAGGACGAGCAAATGGTACATCATGAAGCAGCAGTGCTTGCTTATTCTGCAGTAACTACCTTCAAAAAAATCCTCTGTCAGTTCTCCATATAAGTCACCTTTATAAACAAAAACTATTGCCATCTTCAGGTGGCTTGTAGAGAACATGTCTTCTTCAGCATTTTTCCGTAAAATGGATGATTGATGAACCAACTTTGCAAATTAATCTTGCCTCACTACATCCAATGGAGTACAGCCACTGGCCTCAGCACAATCAGCTGGTCTTTAGCCTATGGGGACACAGAAACTGACAGCTGATTTGGAGGAATGCCTGCTAGTCACAATTCTTTCTAGAACCCTTTCTAGAACCCCTTCTACAACCCTCACACTATTCTATGGATACAGTCTGAGGTGGTGTTGGTTTTCTTTCAGTTTAAAAGTACTGTTGATCTCACTTGGAAGGGTGGGTCCCCACGGGGAATTTCAGCCAGCAGTTCTACCAGGGACAAGTATCTCAATCCTGAAAAGTGCTGGGTACCTATGACTGCACTGTAGATAGTACCTATTCCTCTAGTTGCTCAGCACTTTTCAAAAATGGACAAAAATTGCTTTGGACCTGCATCCTGAGTCAAAAAAAAAAAAAAAAGGACTGATGCAGAAATGCTGGCTCCTGGGAGCTAAATACTTATGACATCATGTGTCTGACAAATACCAGCATACAAAGCTGATCTGAAGTGATTTCATTTTCTCTTCCACTTATGTTTTTCTTTTTCCTGTCTGCTAATACATAATTTAACCAGTGAAGTGAATTTAAGCTATTTCTGTCAGGATATGCAGTGAAACCGGTGCACAGCATCTGCACAAAATGTTAGGCTTTGCTGAATATATTCAGAAATGTTATTTTTCTAAGTTATAGCTTCAAATCCAAGCAGTTAATAAATAAAGTATGATTTATGCATTTATTCAAATACACAAAACCTGTCACTGTTGGAGCAGTTATTGTGTGGAGAAGTTGTGATCCTTCACAGACAAAATCAGAAAACAGGATTGTTAGGAGTTTCTCACCAATTTTGCTCCAAGCAGGTAGTTTAGTTTAGAGAGGTGGCTGAGGATAGGGTTAGTAAAGCACCTGTGGTGAGATACAGGCATGGCTGTACCTCCACAGCACATGGGGAGAGGTCAGCACCTCTGGCTATGGTCACCGTCTGCCCAGAGTGAATGTACTCATAATTCAGTGACCCAGAGGAAAATGCAGGGAGGAATGGTGAGAACTTCAGCTGTCCCTTGGACACTTCACACACAGCCTTAGAGGAGCCCTGGGTCAATCTCTTCCATGGTGGTGGGTGGAGAAAAAGATGTGGCAGTGGGTGCACTCCTGCCCCTGAGCCAAGCAGCGGGTGGTTGGCCTGCAGGTGTGGTGCTGGGATGTGGTGGCCCTTGTCCCTGTGTGTCCTCCCTCCCCACAGAACACCAGAGCCACCGAGCTGTGTCTTCTTTCCACTCTCCCATGGGAAGAACATCATGCTAGACAGAGGACAAGAGAGCACACAGGAGGGAGGATGACCTACACCTAGGAGCTGGGGATCCCAGGAGCATCACTAGATTTTGTATGATATGGCAAAATAGAAACAGTTGTGGAAGCAGCAGATAGAACCTGAGTTCCTTTGGGTGAAAATTGGGATGCTTTGGCTTGAATGGAAATTTTGAGAGTTTGACCCCAGCTCTGGCATTTCCCAGTCAAAGGTGTCACTGTAGGCAGTTGCTCCAATTCCACGGGCAGGAATAAGACAGCCAGCAGTGTTCCTCTTCAGCTGCATTTTAGAAGAAAACTATGGCTTTCTCCCCTGTTTATGAAGAGCCCTGTGCTACCTGTGCGTGCCACATGCTCCCAGGAAACAGGCTACACAGATTTCTTCAGGGAATTGTCTGTGAGCTGGAAGAACACACAGTTCCCAATGTTAGTGGCTTAAACTAAGTCTGATATAATTTCGAGTTTGAGCTATCCTTGCTTGTCCAAAGTTTAGCACCCTACAATGCACACCAATTTAAAGAGTATAAATTGTGTTTTTCTGTATTTTCATGACCTCTTCTCATCTGGGCAGGAATTTCAAGGACCCAGATTTTCCATTTAGAAACCTGAGTTTTCTTAAACATCCTGGTTCCTTTATTGGATTTGTAGGTTAATCATTTTATGACCTGACTTTCTCCTCTTTAAGATGGGGATAATCTTGGATACTTACCTCAGAGCTGGGAAGTGAGGTTATGCTCCATACTGCATGGAAATGTGTAACCATGCTCTTATGTTATAGAAGTTGCCAAAATCCACACTGATCAGATTAAGAAACAGAGCAACTTACCTCCTAAAGCTGTATTAGCATTCTGTGCTATTAAGGTACTTTTTTATAATCCTTAGGGAATTTCTTAGGTAAAGAAAAAATAATGATGTGTGTATTTTATGCTACTCAAGGAATAGAGTTCTACAAATTAAGAATTTATCCTAAGCTAAGGTACACTCTACCCGAAGGTAGATGAAGTATCTTTTAATGCTTAAGGTTTTTACATTTAAATATATTCACTAGTCACTAAGTAGCTATAACTTTTGATCTTGATGCTATTTTTCATGCCTTCAAAATTGCTGAAAACACAAATGGTTCTTTTGGACTAATATTTCTGATATATACATGTTTAAATTCATCCTCTGGTTTCCAGTAGGATGACTCTGGATGTCACTTCGTTGGCAGAGCTCCCTGAAGTGACTAATATCATCACAATTATTATTCTTTCTTTTTCAAAAGACTGTGGAGACCACAGCCATGTCAAAGATGCACAAAAATTTTCTAGCAACATTGCTATATAGAAGTGTAGCAAAAATTACCCTTTTTGGTTTACTAGTATTTTTGTACTGCAAATCCTCTGGTTACCTGAATGGAGCTGTCAGAAATGTTGCATGTACCTAGAAAATCTTAAAACAAATGCATGAATCAATACCCATAATCTTTCAAAGACATTTTTGGAAGTGAAATTCACTTCTGTAACCCATTTTATTAGTCTATTAACTATTTTGATATATTTGTTTCTTACTTTATTCATGTGAAAGGAAAGGGTAGCTGATGTCACTCAAGTCATGTTTATAACACTTGAATGTACCTTCTTTGTCTCCAGGTGCTGGTGTTTATTACATAGATGTAATACAAAAAGCTATTTCTAAGCTGATATCTTTTCTGTGTGCTCAGATATTTTTTGATGCTGCCTGTCAAGACTGCAGTTAGGAGGCTTTCCATATTATATGCTGTAGGTAGGAATGAAGCTCTGATTCCTGATTTAAAAACCTAAGTGTTTAATATTTGTCAATAAACCACTTGTTCTCAAGGCAAATAACTTCTTGCCAGGAAATAATCTATTAAGTCTAAATATCATCATTTTCCAAGTAAACTATCAATAATGACTTCTTAAGAACATGTATTTATTTTAAGCTGCATTGACAATTCAAGTTACTCCATTTTTAAGTGCATTCACTTTTTTTTTTTTGCAGTGAAACATTAAGAAGGGAAATATCTTACTTAGAAAATCAAACTGCATTTGATTAACAGTGTAAAGTATTTCATCTTCTTGTTGTGAGAGGCCTGAAAAACAGGAATAAACATGACAGAGGCACTTTCAAGTCCTCTGCAAAATTGTAATTACCAATTTGCATAGTTTGCCAGTGCTGTTCTAGAGGTCTCATCTCTGCTGGCATCCTGGTTTCTGCACAAAGATGTGAACAGATCTGTCAGGGATAAAAACTGCAATAAGAACAAATACTGAGCAAAACGAAGGAATTTAGATAATTCAAACAGGTAATCTACAATACGAAGGCTGCAAAATTATATTTAGTACACTTCTATGCACTTATACAAATAGAATTTCCAATGTTTAAAAAAAATTAAGAAAAAATATTGTGGAAACAGAATATTATATAAGATGGACCCCTGTCTGTCCCTGAACTGTGACTATATTTTTCTAGACTTTTAATGTTATTTGCATGTAGGGGAAAGTCTGAGATAGCAATTAGGAAAATTTCTGTTTGAGATGACTCTGTGTTCTTGTGAACAATCTACCATCCTAATCAGTTTCCTGTCTACTCCATCCCCATGACCTACTGATTTCCAGTCTCATCCATTTCCTTGGCACCCTTTCCCTGATTTTCTCAACCTGGTTTCGTTATCTAGTTGGTCAAGTGTTACTCTCATTCTTGATCCAGTTTCAGTCATCCTATTCCCTGACTGAGTTTACCTGCTTGGTTTTCCTTTTTTTTTCTAATTTTTCTGCTCTTAGCAATTACTTCCACGATGCAGATTCAGCTCTCATTTCTTCACACAGCTCCTTCATTCCTGTAGTCCTTCACACTTCTGTGAGGCCAGAAGGGGAGGAATTGACACCACAGGATAGTTGTTTCCTCTTTTTTTTTTCCAGTTTCCAGTGCTCCTCTGGTCCATAACATCACTCTCAGCCCATGTGGAACTATAATCCAGCACAAAGTGGTTTGAGAGAAACTGGCTGTAAAGCTTGGATTTGTATCTCTCAGACAAGGCTGAAGGCTGAAATCTGATATTTCACTGACTTATTCCATGGCCAGGCCTGGGCAGATTTTTCAAATGAAGAATGATTCCCTGGCACAAAGCACTAGAACCTTTCAAACAAGTGCAATAACCACTTGCTTAGTTTACCCACATGTGTATTTTTCCACAGTCATCTTCACTGAAATGTTTTTAGCTAAAAGCTTCTCCAAAATTCAGCAAGAAGCAGCCTTCCAGCCAAGAAAACTGTAGACCAAATTGTAGTTTAACAATGTGATGTTCAGTGGAAGGACATATTTTCTAATGCAGTGGAAGAAACAAAGGAAGGTGGGAAATAGCAATGGCTGATGGTGCTGCACATGTAAGTGGCTAAGATGTGCAAAGGCCAGGAACACCAGTCTTGGCAGAATTAGATACTAAACCAGTGGAAATCTGTGGGTGAAGTAGACTCATGTTGATTTACATCTGATGAACCTATTTTCCCCCCTTTAAATCTCCCAAAGCATCAACTTAGGAGGAAACATCTTCTTTATTATTTGAAAAAAATCGTGTAAGAGCCAGCTACACTAAAAAAAAAAAAACCAGAATTTTATTATTCAGAAAAGAAACTTCTTTTTATACCAGAAAAAGAACTTCTTCATATAATGAAAGAGACAGAATAGGCTGTTACAAATTGACATTTGAGGATACGTGACTCCTGCTACTTTTAGAACATACTAAAAATTCGACGGACAATCCAGTTCTGGAAGTTTGATAAGTCTGTTACAAAGGACAGGCTGAACAACAAAGAAGTTCTGATTTGCCATTAATGACAGACTGTTGATGCTGGTGCACAGTGCCCTGAAAATCTCAGTACTGCAGCATTATTTTTTTTTTTTATTCTAAATGAGACAAACACCCTTAAGCAACAATCAGTGGAGCATCTCTGCAGGGGTCAGCTCCTCATGTGGTTAATTTAGTAGCAGAGCAATGTCTCTGAATTCATCAAGATTTTCTTCTCAGTGGAGGCTGGTATTGCAGAAAAAATAGAGAGGCACAGACAGGGACAGCTGCAGAGAGAGACATAGACTGACAGACCAAGTGTAATCTAGAACTTTTTGGTAATATTTCAGGATGGAAAAAATACCACTAAATTGAAAAAAAAATTTAAAAAAAAGAGGGAAGGAGGAGAAAAAAATGAAAAAGAGAGGTGGGTCCTGAAAAACTTAATTGGTTGCAGTCACATTCGTGGAAGTCCATATAAATTGTTATAGCACAGACACTTATGCATTAAGATTACCTCTTCAAAAGTCAAAGTTCTTCTGTTGTGCAAATCTGAGCAAAGCTACTAAAAACATAGGTCACTTCATTGCAAGCAGTGGCTCTTTTTCTAGTTTTATTGTAGCATCAATTGTAATAAAAGTATCCCACCAGCAAATGTTCCCTCTCAGCCAATTTAATCAATTCTGAATGATATTCTAATTTCTTTGTACCATCAGTATGGTTTCCAAGAAGGGGCATCATTCTTTATCTTTTTTTTCTTTTCTTGTTAATTTTATACATCTTCTGGTTAGCATACTCAGTAATATTTGTAATCTGTGCCCAACCATGATAGATTTTATATGCTGTTGAGAGGTATCATTATTTTCATTATGGAAGCAAGCAAATGTTTGCATATATGCATAAAGTCATGCCAGGGTACAATAGTAGAAGTATAAATCTGGTAATTAGTAGTAATAACTGTACAGTTTGTTTAGGTAAAGATCACATAGAAAACTCTGAAAGCCACAGAGTGACAGATGTATGTCATATGGAACAGTTTGGTTCTGTCATTTCATGAATTTGAGCACTCACTAAGGGACTTAGTGTCCCTTAAGCCATATATTTGCCCAATTATCCCTCACCTTCCTGATAGCCCTCCACTGGACTTTCACCTGTTCCTCCATGTCACTCTTAAACTGGGGGATCCAAGACTGGATGAAGTACCTCAGCTGCAGCTCCACAGCACCAAACACCTTCAGTCAGTGGTGAACCCAACCTCTCCTGCTGATTCACAAGCACCTGAACATTTAAAGGAAAGATTAAAGACATAGCAAAAAAAAAAAAAAAAATCAAACTCTCCCTTGTGAGACTTTTGGTGCCAACCTACACATGCTAAATTTATTTCTGCAAACTTATTTTTTAAAAAAGTCACTTCCCTGGTATCCGTTCCTATTTTGGTTCTTACACTTCATTCTTCAGCATTGACAGTTATGGGTTTAGGAACCCATCATCCGAAACTTCACTTGGGCATTTGCACTTTTTTTGGGCTGTGGAGAACACTAGCAGAAAATTATCCTATCCCTTTCAATGTTGCAAAAATAGATTTCCACACTAGCCCCAGTTTCTAGATTTGGTGACCTGCCAAAAGATACTTCTCCTAGTCATTCTGCTGCCCACTTGTTAGCAGAAAACACCAAGTGAAAAGATGAGTTTTACAGAATCTTCTTTGTATCAACATGGTTGGTGAGGGAGTTGCTGTTATTTTTGCTTACTCTGTGCAGTGCTTTCAAAGTCCTTCAAAACCTGAAGACATTATTTTTGAATCAAAGGATTTCTCCAAAGATAAACATGCCTTTGATGGGCTTCCTACATAGGGAGATTATTTTAAGTTAGAGATTACATTTCTCTAAACCCAGAAATTTAGTCCTTTGTAATATCTCATAATTAAATGTAGCCCCTTACTCCCACGTATACCCCACTGAGTAGACTTAAAATTGTATAAAAACATTTACATTCTGATAGTCTTTGTTATGAAAAAAGGAAATTAAGCCATGCAACATAAAGCATCAGAGTAACACAGTTTCCATTATCACACCCCCTTGGGTTTAAAGCAAAATCTTCCACAATTATGAGTTTATGTCCACAGGCAAAATCTAATATCAAACAGTTTTATATGGAAACTCAGAAGTTATTTACTAGCAGCTTGTTTCGTTCTGGCATTCAAATTTAAAATACTACTGTTAATTAACACAATTATAATGTGTGTCCCATTGTATTATTGCAGGGATTGGAATTCTTCCTTTGTAAGTAATTTACTTACATGTGTCACTGGCAATTGTGTGCAGAAAGCAAACTTTATAGAGAAAATGCCTTTATTCAAACTGATGAGACATTCTTATTTTAAAATGTTCCACAAAATAAAACTTCCATTCAAAACCCAGAATTAAATTGGATTTTCCAGACTGCCTCCTTTCATTGTCTTTTGCATTTTGACATTTAGTCGGTAGTCATGGCAGCCAGTAAGAATAATTGTGTATCATAAAGATGCAGTTACAAGTATTTGGCTTAGGGTTTAGTACATTAAATACATGGGAATTGCTCAAAGTCAACCAATAAACTTACACAAATAAAGCTTTATATACTTACATACATATATATTCACACATATATACTTTTTATGTATAGACATATATATAAACTATCTAATTAATGATTCTATGAGTTTGCTTTTCAGACCCTATAAAATGTGTTTTCTTGTCTATAGGGAATGAATAGTTTTGAAAGATACCATCTACAGCCCTCACAGCAGCATATTTTCTCTTAAATGAATTCTCCTGATATTTATGGTGTGAAAATAACTGCAATAGGTTTGCACTGAGTGCAATGACTCAACAAGCAAGGAATGCATTTAATTACTGGAATGCAAAGACTGAGAGTTCAACTCTACAAGAAATTGTAATTGCATTTATATCATATCATATAAACACAAATTTCTACTTAGCTG
>VZTT01060853.1:12093-23207 GCA_013400855.1 Buphagus erythrorhynchus
AAAAAAAAAAACAAAACAGAGAGGATGCAAATATGTATGATGCAAAACTGAAACAGAATATAACTTTCAAAGAAGAAGTGGTACTGACTTAAGGAGTCCTGGAAGCTGTGACATGCACAATGCACTTTCTTTCTGGCTCAAAAGTATTCTGTCTTAATGAAAAGCTGTTATATAAAAGTACATCTTACAAGTTTCCAAAGAGAGTCCTCAGTTTTCTAATAGGTTCCCAACTGGAAGCTTTTCCCATTAGAATGGAACTGAATGACTTCTGATTATAAGTAAATATTTTCAATATCTCATTTCAAATATCTTAAATTTTAGCATTTAATTGAGCTACACATTCATGTGATCACAGGATATGCTACTTAACAGTTAAAAAAACCAGCTAATTCCTTCTTTGTTGTACTTTAACAAATGAAAATAACATTAAAAATAGGGCTTATAACTCAGGTGACATAAACAAATATGGCCTGGAAAAATAATTAACATCTCTTATTAGTTACTAAAAACACTGATAGTTTAATAACAACATTCATTTGGAAAGCAACAAATATTCTAAAGGGCTTACTTTTATTTCTTTGATTTTGAATTAAAGACTATAAAAACTAAAATCTCAACATGTTTAAATTTATATAAACTAAAAGTCTCTCAGGCTTTTCTTAAATTTTTGCACTCAGAGTAAATTTGCAACAAGTCTTCAAAATAATAAGCATTTTTTCACAGAATACAAATCAAATAAAAGTACCACCTTAGGCATTTTGCTAATTTCTAATTTTTAAATAACTTTCAAAAATATGCTGATCATACTGCAGGTGTTTGCTGCATATATTTAGGGGGGTTTTAACTTGAATAAACTTTAAAAAAAAAATAATGGACATCCTGTACTACACATTAGTTTAACTAAATGGGCTTTCCAGTAAAGGGATATTCTGATAAGCTAGAATTCAGATGAATACATCCTGAAAGACTAGCTCTAAATTGATTTGCAGTTAGTTTACAATATGAGCACACAGGCAAATACGGACAGTTTTGATACTTGTGTTCACACCCCGCAGAAACCTGGCATCAACAGAACATGAGAGACCCCAAATCTCTCTTTAAAGCCACCTTCCACACTAGTCAGACAGGCTGCTGGCAAACAAAAGCACTGAAAAAGCTGGTTGAAGTCACTGCAAGGTGACTATTGATTATTTGAGATAGGGCTTTGTGATTGTGGGAGGCTCTGGAGGAAGGGGAAGAAAGCAAATGGCACTCATTTTCAAATAAAGCAAATAATAGTTGGCTAACCTGGGAAAGCAGTGAAGCAAATCCTCTGAAAAACCTGCAAATCACCCATGAAACCATGTCTAACTTATGAAAGAAAAGAAAAGAAGCTGACTGGGAGTGTAGACAGCATGGACTTACAAAGGAAAGCGATGCCTGACCAAGCTGACAACATTTCATGCAGAGGTGATGACTCAGTGATGGGGGATGGCAGTCGATGCTGTTTATCCTGACTTTAGCAAGACTTCTAACATTGTCTCCTGTAACATTTTCATTTAAAAACCCTGGTTTGAGGGTTTAGTAATGGACTAGGTGGCCAGTGGGGTGTATTGAAAACTAGCAGAACTGCTGGACTCCAGTTTGGAGCTGGTTGCAAAAAGTCTATCCAAGAATCTGACAGGAGCCTTGTGCAGTTCAGGAAGGGGAAAAAGGCATGCCTGCACAGAGGGAGGAACCACTGCATGACCCAGTGGAAGCTGAGGACTAAACAGCTGGAAAACAGCTTCCCAAAAATGGTTCTGGTGGACACCAAGCTGGGCATGAGCCAGCAATGTGCCCTTGCAGCAGGGAAGGCAAATGTTATCTAGGCTGCATCAGGCAGACTGTCTCCATCAGGTCAAGGGAGATGATCCTTTCTCTCTGCTGAACCTTGGTCAGACAAAACTGGAACACTGAGTCCAGTGCTGGGCTCCCCAGTATGGAAGTACTGGAATGAGTCCATGGAAAGGCCACAAAGAAATGATTAAGTGATTGGACAACTTCTGAGATGAGCAAAGGCTGAGCAACCTGGGACTGCTCAGCCAGGAGCTGTGAAGGTTCAGGGGGATTTTATCAGTAACTAAATATTTGATGGGAGGGAGCAGAGAAGACAGAGTCAACCTCTTTGGTGCCCACTGGCAGAATGAGAGACAACAGGCATAAATTGAAATAGAGGAAATTCTGTAGATACTTACGAAGAAAAATAGATTTTTGTGAGGTTAGTCAGTTGCTGGGACAGGCTGTGGAGTCTCCATCCTTGGAGATATTTAAAACCCAGGTTGACATTACCCTGAGCAACCTGCTCTCACTGACCCTGCTCTGTAGCAGGTAATTAGAGTAGATGATCTCCAGAGGCATCTTCCAGCCTCGGCTGCTCTGCAAGTCTGTGAAATATCATCAGTTTATAGGCTGAGCAACAGTTTCTGGAAGCACTCCAAGACAGACACAACACCTCTTAGAAACTCATAATCCATCAAAAAAAGCCTCCATAGATTGACTTATTGCACCAGGAAAAAATGAATTCCTTGGTTACTATTTAGGGCTAAGACATTTTTCACTTTCTAGATACGAATTTAACAGATAAGAAGCAAATAGCCTTGGTGTCTACAGTAGGCAGATTTAGAGGGAAAAAAACTCTGTCCCCATTTTGAACAAGCCCTTGTTCAAATCACATCCTTCCTTCGGTTAAGGGAAGGATTATTGGTCAAGTAAACTTTGCTTCACATTTGCCTGAAACATGTCAAGTGCAAAATGAATCAATTCAGCAGTAGCAGCAGCTGGGAAGGGTTGGCAAAACAACTGTTAAATCAGCTTAAGATAACATGCAAAAATTAGCAAGCCTTCTTGGGGGAGGAAAGGGCTTATTTAAAGTAGCTGAAGTGGTACAGCAATGGACGTGCATGACTCAGAGAAATGGAAAAGCAGCAAAAGGACTAAAGAGAAAATAAGAGAGCTGACAACAGTATTGGTAGAAAGATTTTGGGCTTCACAATTCAGCTACTACTCCACAAGAAAAATAGGTTTGTCCTTACAAGATGAAAGGGTGAATGTTCACTGTCATTCAGTTTCTTTCAAAAGAAACATAAAATGTTTCCAATTATGTTTTTAGATGTAACAGTTGAAAAACATTATTAAGTTAGCAACTGTTCTAAACCCAGCAGTAATTCTGAATTGATTCTGTAAAGACATGCCTTGTTTTGAACAGGAAATAGAGATGGACAACATAATCCAATAGATTTCCTCTCTCAAGGCAAAAATGTGCCCCAACTTACATTCTCGAAAGCTTTACATCAATCAGGTAATCGGGACAGAAACACCACTTCACTGAGGATAACTTTTACTTCTAATAGAGGAATGTGATATAACTAAGTCCAAGTTCTACTTATATGCCCGCTAGAAAGCATCTTGATGCAAGCAACCTATTTCAAATCTATGCTAGTAACACTGAGCCATCCTGTAGGCAGGGATACAGGTGTCATGGAACTTCAAAGAGTTACAGAAAAAAAATCAGATTTATGATGATTTATTTTATTGCTAAATATAAATTTGTTTATAGTAAGTTTTTTGTTTACAGTAAGTGTCCTACATTCTGGATATCTGGCCCTAGAATACACCCTTTATTTCACAGTTTTAATTTCCCTCCATGATTCTTATTAGAGCTTTCAAAACTGATTTATTTAATTATTAGGAAGAGCAGAAAGGTCAGAATGAAGCCTACAACATGCTTGCTCTTTACAGACTACTATAAAAGGAACTGTTCTCATGTTTTGGCGCGAAAACAAGAATTCGTTTTTGTGAAAAGTTACTTGGCTTCACCGTTAGTTTCCATTCAACATCCAATGCAACCAAAACTTTCTCCTCTGTAAACAGAGTATAAGCAGAGCAAACACTTTAATCTGGATCTTCTACATTTTTGGAGCATTAGTAACCATCAGTCAACCAAGCATTTATAAATGTGATCTTAGAATTCAGTGTAAAAATATACTGATCTCTATTTCCAGCATTGTTGGCAGGGCTTGGAAGGGTGGGGCAGGGAATAAAATATGTACTAAATCACATGATAAGAAAAGGTCAACAGTAAATAAAGTCAAATGAATAGAAGAAATACTGTTGTATTCCCAAAATCCAGTGCAAAATAATTTAGGGTTTCTTAAAATCTTCATTAAAAGCAGCACAAAAAAAACCACTAAAGTGAGCTTTTTTTGAGTTAATAAGCCTGTACACACTATGTCCACAAGTTCACCACAGGTTTGTAACTTCTCAGTGTCCTCTTCCCCTTCATTTTGATGAGCAAGTGCCCTCATTAACCGGGCAGGATTGTCTCTGGGTAGTCCCACCTGGATCTCCCTGCAGCAAGGAGAGCCTCTGTCCCTCCTGGTCCCTCCAGGCCCAAACAGACTTGCTTATGTTTTCCTTTCTTATTAGTTGATCAGCTTTGGAATGAGTTAGACAGCCAGGGAGGGCTGGGGACTCATACCTTCTAAGCCCAGGAATGTGACAGGATAGCTTTATGTTTAATGGCATTTTTCCCTGTATTGAACAAACGGGCACAAATGCTCCCAGTTATTGCTATCAGCAGCATCAGACATTTACATCATAACATGTCATAGACAATCCACCATCCAGTAACTTCACAGGGTGTTCTTTGACACCTCTAACAATACTAACTAGTTAATGGTATAAATGTTTTAGAAAATAAAGTGCTTGTATTAATTTTCCCAAAGCTTAGCAGCATCTACGTAGCTTTGAGGTTTGTTCAGAGTGGAATACTTCATGAACAGTCTTTTCCAAACAAGAACTTTAAAATACTGGGGGGAGGAAAAACCAACACTGAGGGAACAAGGTGAAGGGTATTAAAGCATTTGTGTGTGATGAGCACGGAGAGGCTTAGGAGAGAGGAGGACAGATGAACAGAGACCTCAGATTTCTAAATAACTTTAATATACACACCATCAGCAGAGTGCGAGCTGTGTCAAAATAGCAATAGATTTCACTGTAGAAATGTTTCTTATGAGAAGCCTGTACCTGGTTAGGACCAATAAAGAAATCGTTTCTCTCTTTTCTTCCTTCCCCTCCCGCCCCTGGGTTTTCTCCAGTCACTGCAGTCCATGACCTTCACAGGGAAGCGCTTCTGCTTTGACAACAGGCTGCAAACCTCCAAGGACTAGCAGTGCTTTCTGGGAGAGAAAACTGTTGCCTCACTCACAATCCAATCAAAACCTCAATGTACCAAGTGAAAAATAAACCAAGGACATCATTATTCTGTTTCATTGTGATTTGGCTTGCCTTCAAATCTCATACCCTGTATATCTGAAATAGCAGCAACACCTCCATTAGCTGGGCTTTCCAACACTTTAATCAAAGTATCTTTCAGAATAAAAAGGCAGAAATGTTAAATTCCAATCACCCTTTAAATTCCCTCAATTCCCTGTGCTACAGAGAATTAAAAGCCTTACCCAGGGATAATTTCCTGTACAAACCAGTGTGCAGGCACGCAGATGCTCTACCACGTAGGCAGGCACCAATTTTAGAACATGGCAAGCCCTGGGGTGGTGGGACAGGGAGGCTCCCCTGCAGGCATCCCGTGCTCATGGCCACGCTCCTGCACCCCGTGCAGCTGATTTCTCACATGGGATAACAACTTCCACCCTTTATAAAAAATACAGGTCGTCCTGTGTCCAGCTGAACAATGCTGTATACCTCATCCAGTGTGCATTATCTGCCCCTCCTCTTTCCAAGCTTATATATTTTTTAAAAATATCAGATGTTAGCATTTCTGTTTTTACTGGGACACTTCTGAAGGTCAAGAGACACAGAGTCTTCTCAGATTTTGTTGGCATCCACATGAATGAAGTGGTTAAAAGAAATAGGCATGAAAGCTTTGATTAACCTGACTAAAACTCATTTTCTCTCTCATTCTGGGGTGCTTGCAATACCTCTGGGTCCCCAGAGTTCTTTCAAAAGATTTTAGCAAAGGCAAGCAAAGAAAAATGTGATATTCTGGATCCACATTTAGGTCATTTCTACACACTAAATTTTTTTAAGCTTGTTTTTTTTTTTTTTTTCTTTCATTTTTAAGGAACCCTCAAACCATTATGTTACTTCATAGAAAACTACTCTAGGGGGAAAAAAACACACACTTAGGACTAAAATATTTCTGTAATGTTTTCTTTGAGGAAACTTTTGCAACAGTATTTTCTTATTTTATTATCATTGAAATTATGCTACTTTCTTTCTGCTGAAGATGATAATCTCTTAAAAATTCTTCAAGAAAGAAGTTAATTTTAAATCTGGCATCTTAACTGTTACCTTGTATGAACATATCCAAAATTACAAGAACATATGCTTCTGCTCACATAATAATATTTCTTTCTCCTACACATGCTCATAATATTTAAAAACTATATTTACTCTTCAGAATAAAAAACTGCATATAGCTGAAAATAAAAAACAAACCAACCGATAGATATGGATATTTAAAAAATACAGAATTAGAGAAAGAATCAGAAAGCCTCTCAAATACTATCAGCCTCATGCTCTAAATAATATCCCATAATATGACTTGCAAGAACCAAGAAAGTTTATGACTTTCTTAAAATGCAACTTATCTGTCCTTCAAAACATATAATTAAAAATGTCCTGACTTGTTGCACAAGTGGTAAGTAACCTAGAAGGGAAGTCCCTGTGGTCTCTGCAGTGAGTTCTCTGAACCCAAGCAACTCCTTTGCTCCATGTTTTTTCCTGAGAAGATGAAGGATCTTGTTCCCTTGTGCAGCACAGTTGGCAAGACGTTCTGGAAAGCCACACTCCACTAGCCATTATTCCTGCTTTCCACAAAGCTCAGTCTTTGATAAGGCACAATTATTTTAAATTCCCAACGCTGTTCTGCTTCCCCTGACAGTGATACAGTATTACCACAAGTGCATCCCCTGCAACAGCAACGTGATGTTACAAAGTTCTGCTAAATTTATTGAGAAGTCTTTATCCAGCAGTTAGCTATAACACAGTACAATGGTTATCCTCCTAAATGATAATTAAGCTTTGGGGTAACATTTAATTGAAAATGTACTGTGAAAATCAACAAGTCAGCTCTTTCAAATTGAGGCTGCTTGGTTCAAAATACCATTCAATGTGATTTTGTCTCACAGTAATCCATGACAAAAATATATGAGTCTAATCTTGTTTCCTCTGGAGATCATTTAAAAACACTTAACCCCTTTGACAATTGGGTTTGAATAATTTCGCATTATTAGTCAAATGGTTAACCTTTTTCTACAAATATTGTACCTTTTCAGTAATAAATAACATGATCTTATCAGTAACTATTCCATTAGTAACATAATTGACTTGTTTCCTTTAAAAAAAAAGAAGTTTAAATTTTCACAGTATGTAGCATGCTCTTAGACTGCCATTCTTTGAATACATTCCCCTGATCAATAACTGTGTTGGAAGGATCTGTGGGCAGCTGTGATGTCCTTGGGCAGCCAGAGGAGCAGGGCTGAGGGGCAGACACCACGCAGGAGCAGACAGAACGAAGCCTCTCCTGCACCAGCTAGGGTGTAACTTTCCAAGAAGTTCTCTCCTTACAACCAAGATCCAAAGAAATTTGCTGCCATGCTCCTCCTGTTTCCCTGGCTGTCTTGGGCCACAGCAGATCATGTGGTCCAGCAGGAGCAGCCTGCCAAGCCAGCATTCCCCTGCAAGGTGTGGGTGTGGGTGTGTGTGTCCCAGGGCTCGTTCTGGAGGAGCTTCCAGGAGCTTCCACACACCCCAGGAGCTTCCACACACCCCCTGTGAGTCTGTGCCCACCAGCCAAACCCTGAGCGTGCTCTGAGTTCAGCTTCCTCCAAAGGGATGCAGGGCACATCCTCTGGCTTGGGCACTGCTGCACAGTCTTAAGCAGGGAATCTGACATCTGGGATTTCACTTCAGAAATTGCTGATCTGAGCTGAGGTGTGAACCTGGACGGACCCCTGCTGCAGTACATCCGTGGCATCCTGTAAGACACCCCTTGTGGCCACCAACTTTTAGGCAGGATTAATTTCTTTTCCGTGCTGGATGATTTATTCTATTTTTAGTCACTAGTTTGTGCAAATCCAAGCAGAGAAAGAGGATGCCTGTGTGTGACTGCAAGCAGAATTTGGTTCCGTGTCAAAATAAGGACACCAAAAGAGGATTATATCTGCTAGAAGGAAGAAATACAGCATATGATACTGAATCCCCTAGGGAGACTGGCTTCTGAAATGAAGTTCCCAGTAATCTCATCTTAATTAAAACAAAATGAAATTTATGATATCTCATTTCCCTGCCACTTTATTATTTAGGTGTCATTGTCAAAGCCTCTGCAGAAACTGAGGAAGAGACAGCCACTGCCCCAAGGAGGTTCCAGTCTGACTCAGGAAGAAGTAAACACTGAACAGCTCAGGAAAGAAAGTAAAGCCCTTGGCAGTGAATAAATACCTTTGTATTTTCACAAAGGTCATTCTCAGCTAAAATGAGACAAATCAGGGAATGAAGAACCTGTCTTTACTGCTGTGGCACAGGGGAGAACAGAACACAAAAGAGAAGAGGTGGGTCCAGAGGTGGATGAAGGATTGAAGAGGGGCCATCAAGAAAAGAGAAAGGATGAATTTAAAAAAACAAAATACAAAGGTGTAAGTGACCACTGTCACCTCTAAGAGCAAAAAGTTTTCATCCAGTATAGAAGGAGAAGTAAAGGAAGCATAGGCAACAAGAAGGAGATGTCCTGAATGAAGGCAGTGGACAAATCTGGGAACAATATTTCGGGCACACCTTGTCACAAAGTGCAGATACATGGGGGTTTTTTCAATTTTATTGAAATAAAACTATAAAAACCCTCTTGAAAATATTATAGAAAATTATATAAAGAAAAATGCTATGCTCTTTAAAAGAGTGGGGATACAGCTGAGCAAATCCATTCAGGTAAATAACTCCCAAGAAGTGCTAGGACATCCCGCTTTCATTTTAGATATGGACACAGTTACATCACATAATTTAGCAAGTGATTTAATTGCTCTTGTCATGAATACTAGATGCAACTCTGGTTTCTATTCATATTTTACAAAACCTCTATCACAACGATTTTTTTCTTTCTTTCATCTACTAATCTTCTACGTTTCAAGAGTGAAATTACAACTTCTGAACTAAGCAGCAAATATCTTTCCCCCTTACTTAGCAACCACCTGCCCAACTTTCTTTGCAGCACCATCACTTCCTCAAGGCTGAGGACAATAAATCTGGGCTGATATTGTGACTCCCTTGGAAAGGGAGTATATAGAAAAGTAAAGAAAACAAATTCTCCTTATTCCTCTCCAAAGAATCTCTTGCTAGCCAGGACTAAAGATTCTTCTTCAAAAAAACCCAACGCATTTCTCCTTCCCAACTGCACCCCCAACATTTTCAGAAGTCAGGAAAACTTTCTCATAATTATCCAGTATGTGACAATGATGATTTCCCCGTTCTACCTGACTTGAACTTCTAGACTGTGTCCAATAAACAAGAGATGTTATCACTGAAGAGCTCTCTCAGCAATACAAAGCTGTCTGGAAAATTGATAGCTGATTCAAGTTTTATTTATTGCACAAAAAAATAAAGTTTGAGTTCATCTTGCAAAAAGGGAAAGCAAATATGGTGTAAGACCACATCTGCACCTTGACATTTTCTGTTTTAAGCTTCCTTCCTGTCAAACATAAAAAATTTAATCTGATTTTGAGACTGCTTTCATCACATGGACTGTGCAGCCCATTATATACTATGGGGATAAATGACAACATGTATGTGTTTCCCTGTCTTTTATTATCAGAAAATAGAGAAAAACAGAAATTCTATTATTATAAAGATATAAAGCTACACTGAAAGGGGAAGAGTCAAAACAGATTATAAAACAGGGGGCAGAGACCATAGATTATGTCCAGACAACACTGACGCTTCTTTTTTCACTGGCACAATCTGTTCTGAGAGCCTGGGTGGGAGAGGAAGAAAGATCATCTGGGAGCATGGTGGATGGATTTTAAAACTCTCTGTCATTCTTTCATTCTTGGCTCTCTTCAGTCTCCTGCTCTTGGCAGCCTCTGTTTTTCTTCTTATTGCACATAAAGGTTCGTTTTAAACCAACAAACAAGTGCAAGTCTGGAAAAGACGCCTGTTGGTTTGGTTTTTTTTGTTTTTTGGTTTGTTTTTTTTTTTCTGGGAAGAGCATGGGAGAGCCCAGCTGCTGCTCGCTTCAAACTAACCTGACACCCCCTCATCCAGTGGATACCAGACAGTTCAGCGACCAGAGAAGAGCTCTCTTACTCTGTAAGTTAATATTAGGCAATGAAACTGCATATGCTATTAAAGTTCAAAGAAACTGATTGCTCCTTTGATGTGTTGCCAAATTATTAGAATAATGACACTATTTTTTTCAAGTGTATTGGTGTGTCTCCTCAATTCTCTCTTTTTTAACCCCATGCTTTAATAACTGTTGAACTTCAGAAAGAAATGTGTTATTTTTCTTCAAAGAAGAGCTGGGTACTGTTTCAGGATGACTTCTTTTATACATAACGTAAAAGCTATTAGCCCCCTGTTAGAGACAAAAAAAGTCACTTTATTTTCCCCCTCAGGTGCTCTCCTCCGTTAGACTTGGAAAATAAACATTTAAAAATGCATGCTGTTAGTGGGCTGTGCAGCACTACACTGCTCTGTCAAAGTGAATATTGTGATAAATTATGTCAGTCTGTTCATACTTACAATCATCTTCCACTTCCTCATACCAAAGCATGTGAGCAGACATGAAATCTCTCCACAAAACAGAGGAAAAAGAAAACAGCAGCAAAATATTTCTTGGCAAAGTATATCCCAACTTTGCTGCTGCAGTAGCTTTTGCTGAATTAGGCTTGTCCCCGCATGGCTCCAGCTGTGTCCCCGCAGGAGCCCCAGCAGCTCAGGCAGGAGAGGGCAGAAGTCGCCAGGGTGGGATGGTGGCAGGGGGGGATGCTGGCAGGGTGGGATGCTGTGGGATGCTGGCAGGGGGGGATGCTGGCAGGGCTGGCAGGAGGGGATTCTGGCAGGGTGGGATGCTGGCAGGGTGGGAT
>VZTT01060853.1:42920-82901 GCA_013400855.1 Buphagus erythrorhynchus
CCTGCCACCTTGAGGTGCAGAGGAGTAGCAGAAGTGAGCTAACATCAGAGAAAAGGGTGCCTATCAGGAACTGGGTGTGTACTTAACAACTGCATATATGACCATAGAGTATCCACAGCCCTGTTCCTGGGATTCTTTTATTAGACAGACAAAAATTTAATTAGATTAAGAAAAGCAGCTGGCAGGTTTGGCCAGCAGCTCTGCTCCTTCCACCCACAGAAATATTTTGAGTGTATCAGTCTGGTGAGGATCCAATCTGCAACTTGGGTGCAAAATAACTGGAATGGACTTCTGAGAGACCAAAATTGTCAGAAGTTCTACAGGTAAACTGGAAACAAAATCATTTAAGAATAATGCATCATGAAAAGAAAAAAAAAATCTGGACTCAAAAGTCAGCCTGATTTGAGGCAATATTTTGTCACAAAGATTGAATTGGCTTCTTGTATAAATGGGAACTTGAATTTTATTGTGTGTCTAAACACACTTATGACATTGTGCAAAGAAATCTACATTAACAGTAAGAATGTTGACAGGACCAGAGCCACAGAAAATGTGTCTCGAAAAGCCCTAGAGATTTTTCTGGTATTCTGAAAAAATGCTAGATGTGTAAAACAAGCCACCTCTAGAGGACTATTAGGGCAAGCTGCAGGGAATAGGGATTCAACTGGAGGGAAAATGATATGGCATTAATAACTACTGGGCTCCCTGCCAGTGAATGGGAGAGGTTTGTCAGAGACCCCCCAAAACTAAAACCAGTAAATGCTAGTCAAGAACATGCAAGATCATCCTTAAAACAAAAGTAAGTCAAACAACAGTAAATGAAACAAGAAATAGGACCCTCAGAAAAAAAAAAAAAATCCCCTGATTTCTCTCAATTATGCAAAAAAAAAGACAGGAATAATTTCCATTATCTAACCAAATGCAAACTGGGAAATAAAAGTAAGATTTTTTTCCCCCAAACCACCAAGAGCCATGCTTTGAAGATCTCCTCCCTCTTCTTCCAATCACATAATTGGAAGGTTATTTGCATTTTTTATAAAATACCTGCTGTGCATTACAGTACTCAGGCAGTTTATTCAGAGAGGAGGAAGCACACTGGAGCTTGCACTGTCAGATGATGAACCTCTGTCACGTGCTGTGGCTCAGGCATCCCTGTCAGATCAGAGCTGCACTTTGCCATGTAATGAAGCAACTTAGAACTACTTATTCAAAGCCTTGAACTTAATTAGCAGTAGAGCAATGCAACTAACTTGCAGTGAATAAAGTGTCAACTTCGCTTCTTTCTATTCACAAATGTTCTATGATTAGCACAAATTATTCTTATAATTATTCAAATTTAATTCTCCATATTATTAAAATAATATTTAGTCTACAGCTCATTCACCAGGAGCATGAATGTTATAAATGAGTTTATTAATTCTGAGTATCTGATTAGATCACATGGTTCAAGGTGTAAAGCTGAGAGTCAGAGTGTCCAGGCAATTACCTACAGCACTGAGTTTTACATTAACTTCCCTGCTTTATACTCTGAACACTGAATAAATGTTGGATAAATTGTCATTGGTCCACTTATTCGCTAAGCATTTTTGGAAGAGGAACATAAATGAGGCTAAATAATGCATGTGAGGGTTTGTAAGGGGAAGGGAAATACAAGGAAAAAGTTACAAATGGAAAACACTTCACTAGGATTTTTACAAGTTCAAACACCACGGCTCTTGGATTGAAGCTGTTAACAAGCTCCCAGTTAATAACATCCCTATTGATAGGAAGAGAACCCACGAGAGGATGCTTCACTCAAAACTGTACTTGTAAGAATGCTGATAAATCTAAGCCAGTATTTAATAAACCAGCCCACCCAGTGCAACTCCAGGACAGGTAAGTTCATAGTACCTAAAGTACCTAAAACAAGAGTTTGCTGCCTTGCTTCTTGTGGTGCCCTGAACTCCTTCCAAGATCTCTGGCCTTAAATTTTTTTCATCTTTTCTCCAAAGGATTTATTTCAGAAGATTTGACTGCAGTTGTGGTCTTCCCCCTGTGCCTGCTGCCGTGGGTGAGGGCAGAAATCTGCGGGCTAAAGAAAAGGACATTCTGAATTATGGAATAAATGCTCCATTCAAAGACAGAGAGACTTTTTACTGCACTCTGTAGTGACAAGAGAAAATGCATTTAAATGCAAAGAGGGTAGGTAGGTTTAGACTGGACAAGAGAAAAATATTTTTCACAATGAGAGTGGTGAGACAGTAGAGCAGTGGAGAAGTTGTGGATGCTCCCTCCATCTGTGGAAGTGTCCACAGCCAGGTTGGATGGAGATTTTATCTAGTAAAAGATGTCCCTGCCCATGGACCAGATGATTTTTAAAGGCCCCTTCCAGCCCAAACCATTCTGTGAGTCTGTGAAAAAAACCCCAGAGATGAAAGGGAAGGATGAGTAGAGGTATGAAAGAACTTGCACACTAAAGGAAAAAAAAACAGACTGAAAGTCTTTATGCTGAAGGAAAAAAAAAAAAGAAACGTTTTTTGCAAGACGGTAAGCAGGACTCTTGTGAAGTAGAGAATGAAGAAATGGCCTGTCTACCACACTTAAGCCCTGGCCCCCAAGCCCCTGGGCCTGCACCAGTGACCTGCACCACTCTTCTGTATCAGTCACCCTCAGAAAAACCTTCACCCAAGGAGTGCTCACACAGCCTGCACTTGGCCACCCCCACTATGGCACCTGGCAAACACCCACTACACAGCAAGAGTGCTTTGAGCTCAGCCATGGATGTCGAGAAAAATCAATGAGGAACTCAGAGTAGAGAACAGGGTTTATCAGCTGAAACAGTGGAAATGGGGAACTATTGACCAGCAGATCTATAACAGGAGGAATCTGGGACTTGTGTTCTTCGTGATCTTTTTTACCTGAGAAATCAAAGAAGTGATGTCATTTAAGGCACAAGAGAGTACATCTGGGTTAGTCCTTGACAGTAACCAGGAGGCTGGAGAGTGTTCCAGCCCAGCCCCAGTGCAGCTCCCAGCCCAACCCACACCAGGACACCCCTCTGTGAGCACAGGTAGGGCATGCTCTGGGGATCTCCTCATGTGATGATGGTGCCTCCTGCCCAGTGAGATTACTTTCAAATGAAAGACTTTCCATAGATAATTGTCAAACAGAAGCACAGTATGACAAGAAAGCTTCTGGTCTCACTCAATAAGCAGTGTCTGTAGTTTGGTAATTCTTAACAGCTTTTTATGCTATATTATTATGAGTTATAGATACCATTCTGCAGTATTTTTCTAGCTCAGAACTAACTGATGGAAGCACCATAAGATGTCTTAAAAGTGATTTCCTCTAGCTGGAAACTGAAACATTTTTTACAAAAGCATGGACACACTTGTGCATATTCTCTCCTAAAAATCCAGACTGTAGGCAGAGCATGTGTGAGATTACACAATGAAAAGTGAGATGCATAAATGCCTTCTTTTTTATAAATGCAAACCATACCTTCCCCCTGCCATCCCTCTGTCCCCCTGCAAGTATGAAAACAGGTCAGAGGAAAAAAAAGGTGCTCCTGTTATGATGGGCTCATTCCAGGGGACAGGCCCTTTTGTTTGAAGGGACAAGCACTCAGCCCATCCTTACTCTGCTACTGTAGTCCTGAGGGTGTCTGCCTCTAAAACCTTTGTAACAATTCTTGACACCAATATATCACCATCACCTTATTCACCTGTTGTGGTCAGTGCACCCCAAAATTTAACATCTAGCTGAAGCTTTCTTCACAACAGCATCCTGTGAAAATTCCCCATAATTTGAGTAAAATTTTAGTTAGCACTTGTCAAAGACCAGACTTGTATATGTTCAAGTCAAACTCTTTTCCAATCAACCAAATGCACATATTGAGCAATATATAACTATTTATGGCCAGATGTTTCAGGGAAATACTGTTTCTGCTAATATAGCAATGCAGGATGGCTGTTCAGTTGCCTGTACAAAATGAGCTGATGGTTGTGATTTAATTTATGGTGGACAAGAGACAGTACTGTAAGGAATTCTCATTGTTTCCTTTTATTGGTGGAAGCTAAAAAGCAATGAAAAGTAATCTGCCCTACACTTCTATGGTTCAGGAAGTAGTCCATGAAAAAGTCTACTTTAAAAAAAAATCAAAAAGGGAAAGAGAAAAGAGGGTGTCAACAATAGATGAATAATACACAGACATGTCCATGTTGATCTGAATAATTCAGCACACAAAATTAAAGCATGTTTCACATCTGCCACCATAAAAGATAAAGCTATCTAGTCTGTTTTAAAAGTATAATGATTACAAGAGAACACTTCTGATTCACACTCAGGTCTAATTTGAGTGTCAACCCTGTGGTCCCCACAAAAGAGCATCTCAAAGCACCAGGCTGAAAGAGCTACAGTTGCAAAGTTTTAATTAACTAGAAACAGCAAAGTTTTAAAGTGCCACATGTTACCAGTAAACCCCACTGGTGCTGACCAGTCTGCCAAGACCCTGCGCCTTTGGGATACCTCCATCCTCTAAGTGAGATACCCAAAAATGACCACTGCATTTATTTCTCTGACTGCACTGAGAACAACCCTGTTTTCACATACCCTCCCTACACCTCATCCTAGAGCCCTGCTAAGCCTTCTTCTGCACCTGAGTTTGGAGTGCCAGTCTAAACAGCAACCCTTCCAGACTCCTTGACTTTCTGTGTCTGAAGTTTCAACAACACACCATCTGAGACGACAACTGGTTCCAAATGCACTGATCTTCCAGCAAATGCTTCTTTTCCAAGTGGAGACAGACCAGCAGCTAAGCACCAAATGGTTCCAGTGGGTCCATATGTCTTTCAAATTTTCACCAAGATGTGATGAGAGAGAAAACTCAGCAAGCAGAAAATTCCTTCCTACTGTGTGGAGATATGTGAGAGCCACACCTTTACTATGCCATCACACCTTATGTACTCAGCCTGATGCAAAACTGGCTCTGCATCTTTTGGGGGAGCCCAGGGGGGCACGTGGAGGAGTGCAGCTGCTGCTGTAAGGAGACCCTTTGATCCCAGCCACAGCAGAAGAGCCCCTCATTGCCAGTGAGAGCAGTGCCAGCAGCCCATGCCACTGACACAGCCCTGGCTGCTGCGGCCAGCGCTGCCCCTGCTCCAGGAGAGATGGCTCAGCCCTGCCCTGGACAGGCACCAGCCCTGCTCCTGGAACCCCCCAGACATTTCTCATAAAGTAACAGCACCATCACACACATCACTGCCTTGCTGTTTTATAAGGGATCTACTGCAAACAATACTTTTTGTATTAAATTAATGGCTTTTGAAATGCAGCAAGGTGCAGAGTCTTCCAGTAGGGAAGTGTTGCTGCCAGCTAGTTTTTCAGTGTAAATTCTCTAAAGCCTTGATTTAGCTTATGGGAAAAACATCTTGTACTTCATCTAAATAAGCCTCCATGATATCTGACTCATTGTTTTAATTTTAGAAAAAATACACACTAGGTATTAAATGAATCCAAACCAAAAACCCCAAAATACCAACAACCTCCTCCTTTAATCAGAATATGGAAGTCACTGTGTTTTTCATCACTGAACAAGCAAATCCTTTTTCTTTGGTACCCTGGAGTATTAACAGGTGGCCATAGCCCCTAGCTGCATGAAACTACCATATGCTACAGAGATCAAAATTAATAAACTAACAGTACAATGTGCCAGTTTATTGTGCTTGCATTTAATTTTAATTTTCTTCTTGGTGCTTTCGTTACTGGAAAGTCATATTTAGGGATTTTTAGTCTTAATATCAATAGCTCAAATTTTGAATTGTTTATTTTAGCCTCACACCAGGTAAGCACATGCACAGAAATATATTTCTGCCACTACATTTCAAAATACCACTTCATTTGTACTCCTCTATGACTCTATGCTAAAACATTAGCAGTTCCATATACTTTAAGGGCTTTAGCAGTGGAAAATTTAACAAATTTCCTCTGACATAAGATTATGTGCACAATAAAAAATTATCTGAATCTCGTTTAACTGTACAAATTCATTTCTTTTTAAATACTAATCAGCCAGAACAAAGCATCACATACAATCTTCTGCTTCCTTCTCTACTTGGCATCTTTGATGGGTCTTTAAAAAATTCTCTTCATTTTCCTCCATAAAAAATGTTAATAATTGGCAAAGAAACCCACTGTTGCAAATACTAGATGAATATGGAAACCACAAAGCATTATTTCATGTGGAGCAAATGAGCAGAGGTGCCTCCAAATACAAACAGGCAATGCTTATCCTATTCTTCAGAGAGCCCTAGTGTTGGCTCCTAAATTGAAGCATCTGCCAAAAACGACACAAAATTCTGTGTCCAAAACCAGGAGGAAAAGCATTGTCCATATTGTAAACCATTTGCATGACAATTATGGCCTTGAATCAGTAACCTTCTATTCATGTGAGTAATCAGTACTCCAGTGAGTGGTTTCACTGACTCCCCAGCCACTGCTTGAGCACAGATGCACTGTAGAAGGGTTTTGTCCTACTGGCTGGGGTCACTGCCAAGATTTACAGGGTCCAGCACAAGTTTTATATTGAAGTTACACCATCTCTGACCCTGTGTAAAATTAGGGTCTTGACCCCTCTAGAGCATTTCCCAAGAGCAGCTCCAGCTGTGTTCTCTCCAGACATTTCTGGGAGAAACTTTGCTCTGTTCTCTAACCTCCTTTCAGCTGCTCATGCTATAAGCTGTGCTGCTTATAGCAAGAAGTTCTGACAACTCTGTGTACATCTTTTTGACCTTCATGTTGCAGTTTTATTGCCTTGCTCTCAGGGCTGGTGCACCTTGATGCTGGAAGATCAGCCTGCTCTGGGTTAGGAGCAGGTTACACACAACTGCACGGTAGTGGCAGGGAGAGGTAAGGTTATCATCCGGCTCCAGGGACGTTCCCTCACGTGTACAGCACTGAAACAATGAAAGAAAATAGCAGAATTCTTTGATTTTTTTCTTTCTACCTTATTCCTACAACCTCCCAACCACTGAGAAAAATACAGAGCCCTTTCTGAAAGACCCTTCCTCAAAGCCTTTTTCTCCCCATTCTCAAAGTCTGGGAGAGAAGGAGCAGAGGCAGTGCTGTTAATCCTTCCTTAAAGTACTGACTGAAACCCACTGAAATCGATGGAAAATCTTCCAGTGATTTTAACAGACTCAGATCACAGTTCTCAGCAGACATGAGCTGTCTACAGCACATCACCCTGGAGAAAAGAGACAAACAGGCAGAAGTGCAGCCTGCTTCCCACTCAGGTAGGGTTGGTGTCAGCTGAATCAGAATTGCTCAGACCCAGGACATGCTGGCAACTTCAAAGGCATAACAGAAAACAAAGAAAAAAGCTCACATACTAATCTAGTTTGTCAATATGCATGGACTTCATTGAATTTTGTGATTCATGCCTCCAAACACAGGACGTTTTTTTTTTTTCTCTGAAAGAGATTGTTTTGATGTTTTCTAAATAAAGCACCTTCATGTTTAATTTCCAAATGACACTTCAAAGCTAAATGAATTATATCACTGGAAAGCTTTTCCATAAGGAGCTTTTCAAAGGATGCCAATTCCTGATTTTTGCAGGAAGAGAAAAAATTACTTTTTTCCACGTTTCTTTTTTTTATTGCATGATGCAGCCAGCATATAATTTTGAGTAAATTATTTATATAGATCTCATCCCAGTCATTTGGTTAAAATAATGGAAAGACATCTGTTCACCTATGACACATCAAAACTTTTGAGAAACCACTAAAATAGGAACCTAATCCTGTAATCATTACTCAGGAAGAAGTAAAATCAAATGCAAGTTTTACTCCAGAGAAGGCAAAAGAATGAGGCTATAAACTATATATGGCTGTTCCTAAGTCAAGCCACCCCTAATTTTTATCCCTTGTTTTCATTTTGCCTTATTCTCAGTTTCACAGTTGCTCAGTGTAAGCTTTATTATCATTGATATACACCAGAATGTTCCTATGAATCTGTAAGATCACAATACAATTCTGCTAATCTAAATATTTTTCTTATGTAGAACCAGGTTAATGCTCAGTCTGTAAAATAATACCAGTACTAATGGTTAATACAATTCTACTAGCCAAAAGACAATGAAGAAACCTAATTCAGAGTAACATGTTCTGGAGAAAGCATCTTCCAATATTTCAGCCTTGCAGATCTATTTCAATTAACATTTAAGGAGATCTGAGACATCATAAAATAAAAGTAAGTACTAAGTTTCCAAGAAACATAAACTGAACTGTGATTCCATTGCACACGAACATATTCCATCTTCTCAAAGAGCTGAACTGTGGTTTCCAGTATTGGCAGGAGGCACTCTTATAATAACATTATATGTATGCTGCAGTTCCCTTGATGTCTTTCATATTTTTTCATAAACAAAATTACAGTGACAGTGCAGTTCATTACAGGAGGTTTCATTAAAGAACTGGTTTATTTTAAGAGAACAGCAGCAAAGAACTGTCTTCAGGGATGGAGCCGAGTAAAAGGTCTGATTATGCCTCCATGAAAATCAGGCAGAAATTATGCAGGATTTTGACACTGTAACACAGGAAAATCCTCTTAAGAGACACAGGGAACAAACTGTTCCGCTGTGACATGCATTAATAAGCAGGTGCAGCCCTGTCAAGTTGTTGCAGGGTGACAAGTTTGGCCCTCCTGAGACCTGGCTTCCCACTCTCAATCAGGGCTGGCAGTGCCCCAGCTCCAGCCCCCAGTGCTGGAGGAGGGGCCCCAAGGGGCATCACAAATCACAGAATGGGTTGCCCTGGAAGGGACATAAAAGATCATCTATTTCCAAACCCCTTGCTATGGGCAGGAATGCTACTCACTAGATCAGGTGCTCAGGGAGCCATCCAGCCTGGCATTGAACACTTCCAGGGATGGGTCATCCACAGCTCCTCTGGGCAACCTGTTCAGTGCCTCACCACACTTAGTAAAGGATTTCTTCTTAATATCTAATCTAAATCTACCTTCTTTCCATTTAATGCCAGTCCCTCATCCTATCACTGCACACTCTTGTAAAACTCCAGCTCTCTTGTAGATCCCTTTAGGCATCTGAAGGTGCTCTAAGCCTCCTCAGAGCCTTTTCTTCTCCAGGCTGAACAACCCCAACCCTCCTATAGCAGAGGTGCTCCAGCCTTCTGACACCTTCATGACCTTCCTCTGGACTCACTCCAACAGGTCCCCATCCTTCTTATGTTGGGGGCCCCAGAGCTGGACACAGTGCTTCAGGTGGGGTCTCATGAAGCTGTGTCAAGGTGCAGCAACTGGGAAACAGGATCTTTCCCCTTGCTCTACTGGAGTGGGTGAAAATCCACCATGCCACCCACCCATCTTCTCTTGCCATCAGGGCTGCAGTTGGCTCTGCAAAAAGCAGTAAAGTGGGGTCTCTCAGCAGTTTTTTTATTTCTCCTTCCCATGCCAGTAAGACCAGTTCCTGGAAAACATCACTGCCTTCTGAGTGACTGGCAATTTTTTTCATTTTTCTGAGCCCGCTACTTTTCTTTCACAAAAATAATCTCCAGTTTGGGATTAATCAACTAAAAGGTCACCTTGCTGCTCAGAGTTTTCAAAAATGTAATCCAAATAAATGTGATGTCGTAGTTCTTGTAGCTGTGTTTCTCAGTCAAATCAGATATGCTGTCTCCTATTGTTACTGCAATTTACCTCCCTTGTATATGCTGCTAAGACAAGACACAATCAACACCATCTATGACTTCAGGCAATGGGTTGATGGAAGAGTAATTTCTCATTTTACTTTTTTGTTGACACTATTTTCACTGTACTCTCTGGAATGACAGCTTTGAGGTATCTGTGCTAAAAATATGCAGTCAAGAGCATTACTGGCTCGAAAATACCTAACCCCTAGAAAAACTGGTTCCAGGATTCCAAAAATCCTATTTTTAATCTTTCTCCAGAAGGCAAACATAATTGCCCTTTTCTACCTGGGCTCTGACAAAGTAGTCAAAGCCACACTGAAAAAGAGCATCCCCCTGCTATCATTTCCCCTTTAGGCAGAGGCAGTGGTTGAGTACAGTGACCTCTCATCTTGTATGAAGTCCAGACACTCTGGGCTGTCTATAACCAAGCCAGCAGCACAAGACACCAAGCTATTACCCCTGACTTATGACCATACCACCTCTTAAATGTGAGGTCCTTCCAGGTTGTTATCTTTCCTTTCAACAACTTCAATGAAAAATAATAGAGAGGGGCCTTAGGACAGATTTTCATCACTACATGTGGTTGTCAGACTATTTTCCTTTATTGACACTATGAATACATAATTCACTGTGGTTTCTGAAACATGTTTAATGCATGATATATTAAGAGCTGTAGAAAACACAATATTAAAATTCTAACATGAAAAATTATACCATTATGGCTCATTACATTCTCTGTTGCAGCCATCTGAACTGTGAGAAATGTACTGTCATGCTGTCATCTACTTCTATAAGATCTGTGATCATGTTGTACATGATGTCATTTATTTCACAGCTATAAGGAAGATAAAGTCTTCAAGTTCTGAAGTGGATCATAAGTGTTTGCTACTGGTCACCTGAGAAGAGCACTCAACTCAAGATTTGCAGAATCAAAAAAACCCAAAGAAACTCAAGTTAAAAATCAAAAAACAACTAACACAAAGCTTTACATATATAGTGGGATTTCTATTTCCAATAACAGTAGTTTATCTTGTGCATTTATTCAAAATACTTATATATTCACATCATCTTGAAAGAAAATGTGGAGTTTTATTCTTAACTCCAGACAGTTCTGGTCACTAGCATTTCTAACAGAGCTTTGAAAACACAGGTATCATCAAAACTCCACCAAGAATCTCAGCAGAGCACATCAGAACTTCTCTTTCAATGTTTTTTCCCTGCTGCTGCCTTTGCCTACCATTTGATTATGAAAAGTTCACATATTGCTGGAGGTTTACCACAGATATAGCTTTTACTTAAAAATGTTCATTGAAAACACCTGGTAGGTATTAAAATGATTCAGCATAATCTGTCAGAAAAGCACAAGTCTGAATTCAAAGTACATGCAAAAATACCTGGAAATGCCATGGGCTTTCAATGCCTCTCTGAATCATATAAATTTAAATCTCCTACCTAGTAAACATTTTCTGATTTAAAAACCATTTATTGCCTCTGACCACTCCTACAAAAACAGTAAAATGCCATGTATTTTAGATATGCTGATGTTGAGACAGACCTTCCCTTTATATTAAAATACTGTAATAAAAATTCCCAGTTTTGCCATGATGACTTTCAGAAAAATAACCTGACATTTTGGTATCTGCACCATTGCTGCCATTTATTTTGCATGACTGTTTTTTTTTTTTACAGAAGTAAAATTAACTTAGATCCCTAATGGAACTGCCTGAAGACTGTCCTCTTCTGCAGTCCAATATATAATATTAATAAAAGCCGATCACTCAAACCAGCCTGGAATATTTGGCTGACAAAGCCAGAGTGAACATCTTTGCATGTCCTCCCCCTCTCTGGATATCTCAGAGGGGGCTGCCTTAGAATCATGTAACAATGGTAATCCTCAAGTACATCCCCCCTGCTTTGTGGAACCCTCAGACTGAGCAAAGCAGAAGGCTGTCAGGTCAGGAAAACTACCCACAGTTATTGTTTTCCTTATAACAACAAAACAAAAAACACCCTTCAGAACCATAATACATATACTCCATCTCATATGGAAAGAGCCAGGGCTGAAGAGGAGGCTCCAGGGAGATCACATTGCAACCTTTCAGCACCTAAAGGGGGCTTATGAAAAGGAGGGAGAGAGACTTTATATATGGACAGAGAGTGACAGGACATGGGGCAATGGGTTTAAAGTGAAAGAGGGTGTCAGTTGAGATTTGACTTTAGAAATAATTTCTTTACTCAGAGGGTGGTAGGGCAGTGGAGGTTCCAAAGAAGTTGTGGATGCCCCATCCTTGGAAGTCCAAGGCCAGGTTGGATGGAGCCCTGAGCAACTTGATCCAGGGAGTGGCATCCCTACCAAGGGCAGGCGGCCGGGGTTAGAACTACAGGGTGTTTAAGGCCCCTTCCAACCCAAGACTTTCTATGAAAAAAAAAAAATCAAAAAACAAAACCACAAAAATAACAATAACAACAAAAAACACTACAAAACCACCCTTCGCCTAAAATATATTTGTATCCAATCATTTTTCTAGCTCCTACAGTGGACACAACAATGAACATCTGCACTGTGCTTATGTTGTTTTTGCACTAATTTTTCCATATGTTAAACTTATTGGTAAAACTGTGTAATATGTAAAACTGTGCAGGGTAGGCAGTTTTCAGGTAAACCTGTACACATTTGTTGAGGATGCATGGTCACAGCTTCCAGTGGACAACCTAAGGCAGAGCAGAGAAGCCAGTAATGGCCAGGGAAAGGAAGCATTTCACACATTTGGGCTTCCAGGCTGCCAGTCCTGGCCCCTTTCCTCACTGTCCCCAATGCCAGCTCCCTGCCCCAGAGGCAGGCAGCTAAAAAGGACTGTTTTATACATGACACAGAAATCATCATTAAAGAATCCGCACAAATGTGCCCTCTCAAAAGGTATCTCTAGCTAATGCAACAGGAGTGATTTATTGGGTCAGACTGTACAAAGCAGTTTCCTGTAATTTTGTTCTTTTCATGCAGTCTTTGGGCATTCTGGAGGGGTGAGAGGAGGGAAGTGAACTGCTTAAGGCACAACAATACTTGCAACACATTCTTTTTTTAAAACATCACAACCTTTGAAAATAGTTAAAATTATATTCCAAGTCAAGTTTCCTGAAGTTATTCTTTCCCTGAGACCAACAAATGTTTCAAGTCTGGAGGGCAAACATACAGCACCAGTACATTTCTGACTCATTAGTTTGCTTTTCTCTGCAGGATTTAGATTGACATCTATTGGCCTAACTTGTGACACAACAGCCCAGCTCTTCAAATGTCAGCTCCATCCTCCCTGCTTTGTCAGGCTTCCCCTGCAATAGCAGCATCAGACTCGGTGTTTTAAAGCAAAATAGTCCAGTTTAGCTTCTAAAGCTGAGCCTATGGATGTGAAAGCAATGTTCACATTATTTCCCACTTTTTATTCATAACATATAAAAGATGAAAGCCAAGGATTATGATGTCAATCATTTTAAAAGACAACAAAAACTGAAGAGCACTAAAGTGAGACTTGATGCTGTGTTAGTCAACTGATTCAGATCAAATAATTACTGGCACAGGCAGTAAAGACACATTTATTTACAGGAATTTAATTAGAATGTATTTTTAATGTAAGTTAAATTAAATTAAATTTCCCTATGCTTAGATGTGCACAGATCATATACATGTACACAGAATAGAGTTGCATATCTATATTCAACAACCCTTTCTTCCATTCCATGCCAACTGAAAAGGTTGCAAAGCTCCAGGCTATCATAACCACAAGAATGTACACATTCCTTCCATCACAGAATAATAGATGGCTGTCTCAACATCACTTGTGGGTAAAATCATGAACCAAAACACAGGTTTGGTGTGGTTTTATTGGGTGCTTTTGGCCATAAAATGCAAATAAAGAGCCTTCTACCAGAGATTTGAATGGATTAATTTAATTATTCGAGGCTTAACTTTCAGGAAGAGGCTGCAGATAGATCAGTAGTTTATTTATTAGAATAGGCCAGTAGGCATAGAAGACATATTAATGTAGTTTGCCTTTTCTCAGACAGTACAAAATGTACTTCTCAAAAAAGTTTACTACTACTAAAATTAGGAGTTCCTTTTCTTAAAGCTCAGGGACATGCAACCTTCAAATTTCATTTGGGTCATGTGAAAGGAACAAAAGGAAATTCAGAAGATTGTATAGAAGCAGAGCCCTTCCTTCTTAGCCACTAGCAAATTAATGTCAAATATGTTTTCTGGCTTTGTTTCCCCTCTGGAGGAGACAGAAGTAATACTTCTATAACCTGATCAAGTTCCTTTAGATTCTGAGTTAATCTTAAAAAAACTCCAACTTTAAATGCCAAGGTAAACATTTAAACAATATATTAAATAATATATTTTAAAATGTGTTATCAGTTTACACTATTTTACAGCTTCTTATGGACAGAGAACTTTCTTCATCTCTTTCCTTTTGCACACAGACTGGTCACATACTCTCAGTACCATGAGCTTCAGATAAGACCAGGTTCATAAAATTGCCTCAAAATACATCAGCCTTCTCCTACAACAGCAACCAATTCAATGCTCTGACTCTTGCCAGAAACCCAGGTATTTATTATTGCTGCATTTTGCTCACTTCATGGGTACCCATTATGGCATGCTGTCAAAAGCTGAAGTGTTCTACTAAAACTCTTACAGCCCTTCATATCAAAGGTGCCTCAATTGGCCTTTTACAACCTCTGAGCAGAAGATAGCAGCTCCTAATTCAAGAACTTTGGACCTCACTAATTCTGGAATCGAGTATCTCAGAATAGGCTGACCTCAATAGAACTGACTTAACCAATTTGTCACAAAAACAGGGAGTACAGCTACAAGAAGTGGTTCATTGCTCCATTTAATTTAATTAACTGCTTTCAGATGTGGCTAATGCTTTGCAAACTGTTGTCTTTGTGCTCTTAAAATTTTAGAGTCAAAGTTATGCTCATGTGCATATGACTTAAATTTTTCTGAGTTTCAAGATAGGAAACCAGGTTTCGTCTCATTTTTCTATAAAATGCAAGTGGAAGTTGCTATTGTTTCTTGAAATAAATTTATAAACCAGAGAGATGATTTTTTATAAAACCCAAGCATGTAGTCATGCAAAGTCGGTGCCATGCCTACACCTACCATGTGCCAGCTGTAAAACCATAATAAGAAGCAGCAGGCTGCACTCTCTGCCTGACCAACAAGGGGCCTGAACTCAGGAAGTTTACAATTATTTTGGTTATAGTGCAGTGCTAGTAACTCCAGGGTCATGGGTTTGGTTCCCATATGGGCCATTCACTTCAGAGTTAGACTCAATGATCCCCGTGGGATCCCTTCCAAATCCAAATATTCTGTGTGATTCTGTGAATTGACACAAACAAGACCAGGACCCCAATAACTCCAGTCAGCTCAGTCAGAGGTGAAACCCTCTCAGCAGTGACCTCCTTGGCTGTCCAAAATTACTTCACAACAAGCTGCCTGTTCTGTACATCAGCACAACGCAGCATTTTATGCCAACACCTCCAACATCTGCAAATCACCATGCTAGGGGCCACATTGCCTTCACTCCTGACTGACACCACTCATTTTTGCCCTGGGTGCCAGGGAGAGCCACGGGTCAGCTGGATCTTCCTAGGCGGGATGGACAGCAGGACCTTGAGGGGAGAGGACTGACCCTCTTATTCCTTAGCCACCTCTCTTTAGGGCCTTGGAAGAGATGTCAGTTTTCCCCTGCCTTCACTTTATCAGAAAATCTTACTTACATCAGTCTTAACAGACTCTTAAACCCCATGACATTTATAAACAAAAACCACTGATTAACATTTTCAAGTAGTAGTACAGAACTGGAGGCTTTATTTTTCCTCCCAACAAAATTGTTGCTTCATACGTGAAAATGTGCTTAAAGACAAGGCTTTTGTTTGCCTGCTTTTTGCTGCTATTTAATCTTCCTCCTACATCTGTTGGGTCTCACCATCTTTGATGAAAACAAATATATCTTAACACAGGCATAATACAGAATAAACCGACTGCAGCAGTGCAAACTGTAACTACTTTGATAAAAGTTATGAGGTTATTTTTACTTCTCATTACCCAGAAGTGTGTTTCCACTTATCTTCCCAAGTATTTCCACTTGATACTCTGTCTATCCTTAAGATCAAAGTCAAGAATGTTGAACCATTCATTCTCTCTACAACTCCCTGAAAGGTGGTTGTAGTCAGGTGTGGGTTGGTCTCTTTCTCCAGGCAGCAGCTGACAGAATGAGAGGACACAGTCTTCAGCTGCATCAAGGGCACATTAGGTTGGAAATTAGGAAAAAGTTTTTCATGGAAAGAATGATAAAGTACTGGAATGGTCTGCCCGGGGAGGCGGTGGAGTCACCACCCCTGGATGTGTTTAGAAAAAGACTGGATGTGGCACTTGGTGCCATGGTTTAGTTGAGGTGTTAGGGCATGGGTTGGACTCGATGATCCTGAGTCTCTTCCAGCCCAGTGATTCTGTGACTCTGTGAACCAGTGGTAAAGTGGGAGAGTGAGGAACAGGGGGCATCAAGAGACACACAGGAGGCTCAGGCTGGATCTCAGGAGAAGCATCCCTGGGGGCTGCCACACAAGGCTGGAGGTTCCTGGGGTGCCACCCCCAGAGCACCCAGCCCTGTGCAGCCACTGACCCCTGCTCTGTGAGTCACAAACTACCCCAGTTACCCTTCTGGGCCATGATCTTACCACCACATGACTTCACTTCTCGAAGTGACACAACCTTGAGTTGTCAGGTTATCATGCTCATGCTAAGCCCTGCAGTAGGCTCCTCCCTGAAGACACAAGTGAGATTGATTGCACTTGTGATTTGCTCATTTCCACAACTATCTCACCATTTATATCCCTCTCTCATCCATTTGCAACACCTGATAAGCACACAAAATTGATTCTAATGTCCAATTAATCAGGTAAAATCTTCTGGGATAGTTTCATGGGCTTTTTTTCTTTCAGACTCCCTATCTTCAGATAGGAAAGGGAAAAAACAATTAAAAAATCACAACAAATGAAGTTTCAAAAATTAATTAGTTTAACAAGAGGTAGAAAAATGTCTAACTTCATCAGGGCTGCTTTGTGCTAGTGTAAGAAATTATGTGGTTGCCTTAGTGCAGGTTCTAATTTACGTATCAGAAAGTGCTATATCTCAAAGTAGATTAAGATAGCTACATGTTTCAGCTTTAAGTGCTCATCAAGCCAAGAGATAGCAGAACTGATGAATGGGACATTTCAGATCCTTAGAGAAATGAGCACTATTACATAAAAAGTGTGATTTGAATTTGTCTTTCTGCTTAGGCTGTGCCTTCCTAACAGAATTTATAAATAGAAACAGAACTTTAAAAATCAAGAGCTGCCAGAGTGCTTTTTCCTTCATCATCATCTGATCACGAAGTATTGGACTTACACAAATCCATATATCTTGCATTGAAATAATCTGCATGTTTCAGTCACTCCTCCCCAAATCAATTTATTACTGAACAGTAAATGGTAAATGAAGTTATTATTTCAATCTGACAAAAATTAATCTCATGGTCATTATCTATAAAAACAGAGAGAAACCAAAGTCCTTAAACTGTGGAGAAGATTGACCATAAAATAACTCTGTGCTCCAGAGGATGGGAATGCTATGCCACTAGCTTTTAATAAAGTGGTTTCCACAGTCTTAGATTTACAGGCTCAGAAATCAACTACTGATGAATCAATCTGCTACCTCTGCTGGGATATCAGAACAGACAGGGCCACTGTAGCTGCAGAACCAGACAGCAGCAGCTCTGTTAAGGCAAAGGCTGTGTCATTAGGGGATATTAGAGAATAGAAGCCTTCATTCAGCCCTGTACCACGTCCTGCACATGGCAGTTTTCACCCTTTCCTCACGGCATTCTCCCATGTGAGTCCTTCCCACAGCCTGCAGCTCTTCACAAGCTGCTCCCCAGGAGTGTCTCCACCAGGATGCAGTCACCAGGAACAGCCTGCTCCAGCTCAGGTGGTCCCCTGAGGGGTCACAAGTGCTGCCACCAACCTGCTCCAGCATGGGCTGCTCTCTCCAGGGGGCCACAGGCCCTGCCAGGACCCTGCTCCAGCACAGGATTCTCAGGAGGTCACAGCCTCCTTTGGGCATCCACCTGCTCTGGTGTGCAGTATTCCCTAGGCCACAGGTACATTCCTGTTCCACCATGGTCTCCAACACGGACAGCTCTGGCACCTGGAGCACCTTCTCCCTCTCCTTTTGCACTGACCTTGGTATCTGCAGGCTGTTGCTCTCACATAGTCTCACTCCTCTCTCCTCTGGTTGAATTGCTTCAGTGCAGTAACTTTTCTTTCCCTTTTAACTACATTATCCCCAAGGCACTCCTGCTGTGCCTGATGGGCTCAGCCTTGATCAGAGGCAGGTCCATCCTGGAGACAGCTGGCATGGGCTCTGTCACATACCATGGTGGCTTCTGGCAGCTGCTCACAGAAGCCAGCCCTGCAGCTCCCCTGCCACCAAAGCTTTGCCACACAAACCAATACAAGAGACAAGGAGCAACCAGAGTGAGTCCAGCGCAGCTCCAGGACGGTCAGGGCAGAGCAGAAGCCCTGTGAGGAACAGCTGGGGGAGCCAGACTTGCTTAGCCCAGGGAAGGCATCAAAATCAGCAAGAGACTCGTTCAAAATGGTAAAATGAACAGAACCATGTCCATCACGTGAAGGCTGAATTGACATTGCTATGCTCAAACACGTATGGCAGGCACGCTATGCATAACTACCACTTACTCACAAATACTACGTCTCAAATCCTATTTCAGTTTGAAATGCATGGAAATTATCTGCTATTTTTTGCATCCTTGTCATAGGCAATTATAACAGTCTCTCAAGGCCAATGTTTTCAGAGTTTATGAGGGGTTCTCAGGTTCAACATGTAGGGGAAAACATAAGCTACAACTATTGCTCTGGATGATTTATAACTGCAATGTAGAATCTATTCTGCACAGAAGTAGTTTTAAGCAGCTCATTTGTGTACTACAAATAGAAAAGATAAACACTTCTTGCATCTATACAAGATAATCTTTCAGGTACAAAACAATCTGATCTCAGATAAACCGCAGGAGCAGTGCCATATGTTTGCAGTTATCCAGAATGCTGGCTAAGTTCTTCCTGAAGTTTTAGCTTTAACTGCCAAGATAAAAAAGATCTTTCAGAAGGAAAAAAAAAAAACAAACAACCAAATCAAACCAAACACCCCCCCCAAAAAAAAACAAATTAAAAAGAAGCCCAACAAAAAAAAAACCAAAACAAAATAAAACAAAACAAAACAAAAAAAAAATCAAACCCCAACACTATTTAAAAACCCAAACAAAACCCCAAAGCAAATAAAAGGAACCAAACCCCCTCATTCAAAAACCTTAAACAAGCCATCCAAATAAGAAAAAACTCAACACATAACACTCCTAATCCTCAAGAACAAGCAAAAAAGCCCACACCAACAAAACCTTTCCTTTACAATTCCTTACTACTTTCAAGGGTAAAAATACTACAAGCTTAGTCTTATGTGGTACGTGGTCACCTGGAATTTCAGATCTGCCAGAAGTGAAAACTATTTATAAACCTCAAGATTTGAACTTGATTTCAGTTCTAAAAATAAGAAATTGGCCCAGGTTCAGAATAGATGTAATATAGACCCGTATTGAGCCTGAAATAGTTTGCTCAGCACTAAAATGAATTAATATGACAGATTTAGTTTACTATCACATTTGTCTGAAAAGCACTCTATAAGTTTGCCTGGAATTCTGCCAGAGATGGTACAGAATTTCTGAATGACAGAGAGTGTTTCTTCATAATAAGAACTTTCAGAGCATAAATACAAATAGATACCTATGTCTTCAACCCAATAAACTCACTAAATTAGTGCTTACTAGAGCAGCTAGATTTTGTGATTGAAAGCAAATTATTTTCTTTCACTCAATTTATCTCAGAATGATTAAGAACCTTAAATAGCTGCAAGCTGTGACAGAGAATTATTTCCTTGGAAAATACCTGGGCTTCAAGTTTGAACACTTCTCCACATAAATAGCTATGTATATGAAAAATTCCACTCAACCTTGAAGGGGTATTTCTGAGATCTGGTCCCAGAATGTGGGGCACCAGCACTGCAGCAATTACTAATAGGAAAAGACAATATACTATTCAGCCCTACTGGAACTAACTAAAAGGATAAATAAAGGCAGGAGCAGTGCCTCAGACAGGAACATGAGACAAATTAAGTCTCCCATGATAACTCAATGAAACTTTAATACTTCATTCCTACTGTTCCACTGCAACTAATTCTCTTGTGCTTAGGAATTAGCCAGAAATTACAGTGAAACAAATACAAATTCAGTTTCCTCTTAGAGAACTCAGTGTGGATACTGTTGTAATTTTGTTGCAAACTTTATTTTTCAAATGTTTATTGTTAGTCCATTCATTTTAAATATCACATTTAAAGCATCTGCCCTAAATTGACATTTATTTTAAATTTATTTTAAATGTTTTGCTTTAAGTTAGCCTTTTTATTGCTTGCTCCCTGCACACAATAACATCTTCCTCAGATAATTTATAAAGTACTCAATTGAAGGCTGGGAGATAAACTAACAGAGCAAAAGAGTCAAAAGTTTTTATTTTTTTGGGTTCACTTCTAATGACTGTGAAGCTTTTGAAATGTTTACTCACAGAAGGCAGCAAAACTGGGTTGCAAGCCCTTTATCACTGAGTGAATATTTCCCATTTATGCAAAAGAAAATAGCCCTCCACTGCCTTTTACCCTCCATTGCCTTGAGATACATTAATTGTTTCAGACATACAAATTTCTTATTATGCCCTAGACACACGTCTGAAAATCAATTTTAGATACTTCACAAAACCTGATATTTAGTTATTAGGTTTTGGGTTGTTTGGTTTTTTTTCATTTAAATGAACTGAATTCTCAAAATAGTTACTTGGCAAAATATTCTTTCAGTTTAGCTACAGCTTCATAAATAATGGTTGTTTTATTCTGGGAAGGCTTAAGTGAGCATTCCAGGAATAAGAAAATTAGGTGCACATATTGGAAGCTTGTTCATTTTTACTGCATTTACAAGTCTTTTCCTCTTTCTTTCCAATTATGATAATCTGGCACAACAGTCTCATGAGATATTTCTTCAAAGCACAGTAAACTAGCTCAATTTTCACAGAAGTCTAAAGTTTCAATCTCACTTACTAAAAATATATAGAAGAAGATTCAGTAAACTGCCTTTGTTCTGAATTTCAGTACCTCTGCTGTGAATGCCACTGGGAGAAAAGGTGGTGGCATCACTGCTGCAGCCCTCAGCTTTCATCCTCCCCTTCTCTGTTTTTCCTTCACCTTAACAAACCCAGCCCTAACTACCTAGTGAGAAACTGCATGTGTTTCCACAGGGGCAATGATACTGTTTTCTCAGGCAGATTTATATGCAGGTCAAGTAAAACCTACTCACTTTCTAGGACTCAAGGCTGGTCTGCAGCCTCACAGAACAGACAGCATCTTTGCCTGCTCTTTAAAAATATTTCTTAAAATGATATTACACTCTTTTGTGTTCCTTTACACCACTGCAAATTTTCAGGGAAGTAAAGGCTCAGTACTCCTTGGAATGGATGAGGACAGTGACTCAGGCTGGAAGGGATCTCCTCAAAGCAGCATCAGCTACAGCAAGCTGCACAGGAACAGGGGATGGGATCCCACAGTCTCTCTGGGCCTCTGCCCCTCTGTCTGGGCACCTCACAGTGAAAAGCATTTTCCTTACCCCAGATCTGGATCTCCTGCATTATAGTTTATGTCTGGTGCCTCTCCTCCTTTTGCCATGTAACTCTTGGCACGAGCTTGGCTCACCCTGTTCTACAGCTCCCCATCAGGCACAGCAACAAATGTCCCTGATCCCTCTCAGCAATTTCTCACCCCTCTTTTAATCCGGCTCACATTTCACCCATCTCTGGATGGAAACTATGGAAGACAAGGTCAGAGGCCTTGCTAAAGTCAGAGGTAGGCAACATCACCTGCTCCTCCCTTTCCCACACAGCCAGCCAGCCCATTAGAGAAGGCAACCCAGAAGGTCAGGATCATCTTGCCCATGGTAACTCCATGCTGGCTGTTACAAATTACCTACTTGATTTTTGTGTTTGGAAATGGTTTCCAGCAGGGTCTGCTGCATAAATTTCCCTAGATCCTCTTCCTTGTTCTTCTTAAGGCTGGGACCAATGTTTGTCTCTCTCCTGTCGTTGTGAGCCCCCTTGAAGCTGACAGTGAGTAGCCCCACAGTGACCCCTGTCAGCCCCTCTGGTGCAGCCTGGTCCATCGGACCTGGGGATGTCCAGCTGGCCCAAAAACCATGTCTGGATCTTTCTCCACTGAAGCTAACTCTTCACTCCCTCAAGCTCTGCCACTAGGCTCAGAGGCTGAGATAAGGGCAGAATGTAACAGGAAAAAAACAGGAAGACACAGAAAAACTGAGGTAACCAACCTGTCTGAGGTAACCAACCCTGCTCCTCTGTGGGGTGGCCTCACATTTCCCTTTTGCTGAAGGCTGTGCACAGAATCTTGTACTGCAGCCCTCAGATCCTTCCCAATTTCAGCTCCAGCTAAGTTGTGGCTTTCCTACACCCCTTCCCCAGCCATGCAATCCTGGACAATCAGTCTGGGCTCCTCCAGGGTAGCCCAGAGCTCCTACCCCCTGGGGTACACTTGTTCTTATAGGTGAGCTCTGCTTGTGCCACCTCACCTCCTGCCACAACTGCTTGGTTCCTACAGGTTGGGAAAGGCTGTCCCTGTGCTCTGAGCACCTCTGCCCTCCAGGGCAGCTTCCCATGGCATCCTGCCAAGCTCAAATCTGTTTTCCTAGATCTTCTACCTACTTACTGGATTTAAAAAAATTCTTTACGTTAAAGTACTGCAGTACTAATTTAACAAAAAATGTTGTTTATCATAAAAACCCCAAACCTTTACAAATAGATTAAATATACAAGTTTTTCTGTTGCATATATTAAACTGTCTTGACTTTCTCAGAGCCTCAAATAAACTAGGAATCTGTATTTGTTAGTGACTCAGTAAACAGTCTAGTCTCAACTAAAGACCGCAAAACAACAGATTTGTGAAAAAGAAAAAATGAGAAAAAACAATATTATATTAAGGCTGCTATTTTTGTACCAACTATGTGGACATGTGGGTTCATTCTGAACCTTTGACCATTTGATTTCAAATAAAATTAATTATATGAGACTGTGCCATAGTCATTAGTGAAGCTAGGTCCTAAAGTCAGGATGAAATACAAGTTTGTCTGGGAAAAAAAAAACAACAAATCTTTAAGTCACTCTAACTCTTACAAACTAGTCAATATTTGTATTGGTTTTTCTTTGACCAATCTTCAGTGACTGGTATCCAATTATAAAATTCTGTCCCTGCAAACATTCAATTATGCTGCATATATATTTCCTAAAACTTGACTGGAAGTACAGAAGGAAAATAAATCAATTTGTATACTGGTGGTGTTTCTTATAGTGTAATTTTTACCCATGTCACACAAGCAGATAGAGTTTTTATTAAATATAGTCAATGAAAATAGCATTTTATAAAGAATATAAAAGAGGCCAGAAGACTTGTCACCTCTTTCTTGTAACCATCTGGCTTTTTGAAAGATAAACCTGTGTTTGGGATTACTTCTGGACAGAGGCTGCAGGTGGCAAACAAAGGAGAGTCGAGTAAGATGGGAGCACTGGGGGTACTTCATGCTTCCTTTGGCAATTTTTTTGTTATCAATATCACCTGTTGTCACTATTATTAAGGAAAATAACTTGTGCATCTGGAAACAAAGTGGGAAAGTTTTTCTGGGTAATTTAATTCATTATTTTTGTCTCAAAGATTTGTACCTGCAGATAGAATCACAGTACATAAGCTGGTGATGTGCTGAACCTTAGTGTCTTTGAAAATTAAGGTTCCCTTTCAGTACTTCCTGCATCCACTGCAATGGGAAGTTCTGGAGGATTCAATGCTGAATCTTTCAGATAGATTTTGCATGGTTTACTTGAGTTGTACAGAGATACAGTTGGAGCCCTGTCATCTTCCTATCACACCCAGCTGGAAGCTGCCTGGTACATCAATCTAATGCAGTTGGAGCCTGCTGCTTACAGCCCATCCCTACATCCATCTATCAGCTGTGTGTCCAGATCAATGAGAAAGCAATTACTCTGCTAGGGAAAAAAAAAAGTGATAAAATAATTGTAATAGGCATCTGATGACTAAAACACGCTCATCTACTCTAATGGAAATGCCAGCTTTACAGCAGAACCTCAGCACATAATAAAATGCTGTGGATGATACATAATATCTTGCTAAGTATCCTGGACACAGCTGTTACATGAAAAGAGAAACCATACAACGTTGTCTCTCTTTAAAGAAATATCCAGAGGAAAGGACACATAACAAACATGAAACAATTTTTCAATAAAAAGTCAAGTCTCATTGAAAGAGTCTGCCTTTAGCTAATTTTTAATTTAATGTCTTTAATACCCATAATATTATTAAAATTGTTTAATAGTAGATTGAAACTTAATATCTAACTTCACTCAATGTAACCTGAAAGCGCTATTAAAAATAATTAAACTGAAGAAGAAGAAATATCTCAGATAATCTGCACATGTGAACAAAGAGCTGCATGAGTCATAGGAGAGAATGACAAAAGCACAAAAGATTGGGGTGGAAATTGAGCCAAAATTGAGAGCAGCTTCAGAACCAGAGGACAGAGGAAGAATTACAAGGAGAGCCAAGTCTGAGGATATGCAGGAAGGACCAGTTTGCTTTTCTGTCCACAAGCCTAGAAGCAAGTGAAAAATGATTTACAGACATGATAAGTAAAAAGCTAATTACTGTGTATAACAGGTTAATCACCCAGACACACAGTAAGAGGTTAATCTCATAAAGCATTGTAGAATTAGCCAAATAAGGAATTAAAGTTATATTTATCCCTACTCATCCTAGGGTTTCTATGGAGTCAGTTTATTTTGCACTTCCTGGGTATTAAACTATTTGTTAATGTGCATGTTTTCTTCGTTTTGCCCTGCAGGGCTGATATAAATACTACATTCATTAACTCACATGTACTCTTTTGTTGTTATGATTTATCCATTACAGAACTAAACAATATCAGGCAATTTATTAACTACTTCTATTCCTTCTGTAATGTAAGACTCAAGACACAGACCTGTCTGATGCTAGCATTGTCAGGTGGACAAGGAGCAATTTTCTGACTAACTTCTATAAATTTGTATTAGCTGTGTGTTAGTTGTATATGTTCTACTGAGTACTTATCAATTAACTGTTTTAAATGTTATTGCCTCTTTAAGTCACTGTCTCTGAATCCTCTGTTGATCTCATTTTCTCAATACAGGCAGAGTGCTTGAGTGGCACATTTTTTCCCTCTCCTTACAAATCAGCTTTTGTGTGTACTAGACCAATTTCTATTCTTCTTTCTAATGCAACCTTTTTTCTTCATGCTGTTTAAAAGGGTAAGCAAGGTTACAGAATTACTTAATCATCACACCTAATTGCTTACCCATGCCTTGCCTTTATGAAGGAAAATTCATTAACTATTCTGTTCTGAGTCGGGTGCATCAATGCAAGGCTTTGCCTTCTGTCTGCATCTGGGCTACTGGAGATAACATCTGGGTTTATTTACCTAGAAGCAAAGTCTACACCAAGATGAAACTGAAACCACATGTGTAGTGTGGGTGCTCCTGCTGCAGGGTCACAGTCCCTCATCACAGAGCATCCCTCCTCTGCTCTTATCAGTGTGACAGCAGAGGTGCCACTGGTGCTACAGGATTCACGTGCTGACACAGCTTACATGACAAATGATCTCTTAAACACCCTCACATCTTTCCTATCTGTGATTCAAGTGAACAATTCCAAAAAGGAAATTCAGGCAAGAGCAATAAGCTTATGCTATAAAGATGGAGTCTCGTGAAGAGGGGGACTTGTGTCATCTGACAAATTGAAGTCAACTTGAGCACAGCAAATGAGTGCCCCTTTGACAGAGCTTCCCAGCTTAGACAATAAGACTTTGATTCTGTGTTGCTGGAGGATTCAGAAGTGTTCATTAAGGAGCAGAGAGGTGTTCACAGAGCATCAGAGCCTCCAGCATCTTCTAAATAGAACTAATCAAACAGTAGGGTTTCTGATAAAAGAACATCTAATGAAGTGGTGGCTGCATGTTTGTGTTCCCAGCTACTACAGCAAAAAAAGAGGTTTATTTCTAAACATCTTTGACATATGGAAACAAAAAATGCATTATTTATAATGACATTCATGTAGCAACAAAATAAAAAATGGGAAAAAAAACCTTCTTGGTTAATATTTAAGCATCCAAAAACAGCAGGAAAAAAAGCAAAAAATTATGAATAATCAAATCATCACAAATTAAAGAATGTGTGAATTAGGTATGTAGAATAATTATATCTGGAAAATTTAGGCTAAAGAGGAGACAATACCATTGGAACACAAGTAAACAACAGTAGTTCATCACATGAGACCTTCTGTAACCTCATATAAAACCAAACTGAGCCTTTTTAATATTTATTCATTCTTTTATAAAAATTATTCTGCTGCCTATAAATTAGTAATATCTGCAGGGTCTACATAATTCATGATTTGATAAATATTTTACTTTTTTCTGCTTATATTAACAGTTCTTGCACAAATAAATTGAAACTGTATAGCTTCATTTGCTATGCATTTTGGCCCTATCATAACTGTAATTTATAAAAAAAGTCCTTCTGGGCAGGTTCTGTGCTCTGCAGGTCCTCCAAAGGCAAACCTCCAATGAGTGGCAGTGACAGGGTCTTAGATGCAGCATCCTCAACCACATGGTGACTGACTGACTGGTTGATTTGGGGGGTTAGGTGGTGTGAGGGGTGTTTTTACATAATAAACAGGACTAAGTAGTTTCATTAATTAGGTGCCAAGCTCCTAGCTGCTCCCAGTGAACTTATATTCTTCAACCACAGGCTGTCTATTGGTGCCAAAACTGCTAAAATTCCTTAGCATCACAGGCATCTTAAAATAGTGACTTTGCCACAGGACACTGCATCAGTCAAGTAAAATCCTGCACAAGCCACAAGTTCTCTTCTATGCAAGCAACTACAAACATCCAGGGGAAATGGATACCCCAACCTTGCTGCCAGCAGAGGACAACCTCATCTCACAGAGGCAGGACAGATAAAGAGAAAATCAAATTTCTACAATTCCAATTCATTTTAGTTCCTGCTCTCAATCACCAGACTACAGTTTTCCTGAATACAAACTTCATATCTAATTATTTACAGAGAACAAGCTGCACACACACATATATGTAGAGTGTGTTGACATATATATATATACATATAAATAGACACATATATATAAAAGAAAAGCATGACATTACATCAATTCCTCCAATAATAACCCCTTGTACCCTGCCCCCTCAAGCATAAACAGTAATTGTTCAAAATCTGTAACACATGTCAGTTTTTAGGTCACTGGACAACAGCCCATATAGAGCAGAAGGGATGGAAAATTAATGCTACTGCTGAAGAGAAAAAAATACAAATAAAGCCAAGAAATGAAGAAATGATAATGCTATGAAGATACATAATAGCTTATTAAACAACAATTCTTACCAGATTTTATTCATTTATTCATTTTTGACTGAATATTTCAATTTCCTCAAATATACAATATGTGAAAAGAAAATTAAATAGTTTCTCACTTGAAAAAAAAAAAAAACCAACTGTTTCTATGGTGGTTTTTTGAAAGCAGCATTCATTGACATGCTAAATAAAACTAATGCCAGCTTGTGTTGAAATCATTACCACTCATTCCCTGTTTCAGGGGAGGAGCATTTATTCTAATGAAAAGTGAGAACTCCCAGCCCTAGCTGGCAGAGCGTAGATGTTACATGCAAGAGTTGTAAGTGGTTGTTTTGAGGCTGGATTTTTTTCCCTTCTTGTCTCAAGCAGCTATTGAAATACTGTGCTTGGAAACAGCCAGCTGGTACTAGATCTAGTGTTTGGTTTTGTTCTGTGGTGGGGGTTTTGTTTGTTTTTTAGGGGTACTCATCGTGCCTAGAATAACTTTCAACCTGCAGTTAAATACTCGCCTCTCTGCTCATAAGCTTCAAAGCAGTTCTCTGAGAACAGGCATTAAATGGTATGCCATTTAAGTGCTTCATCTGTAGCTACAGACTGAAGCACTTTGTTTTCCCCACACAGGCACAGCACATGTGAACACACAGAGCCATTTTTCCCTGGCTGCCATTCTCACAGCCACGTCTCCTGCTCTCCCTCCCTTTGTCTCTCATTTTCCCCCCTTTTATGCAGTCCTGATGTTTTGAGGGACACAAAACAACACAGTGGATGGTGTTAGCAGAGTTTAGAAGCAGAGCAGAAATGTCTCTGGCACTTTGGCCATTTGTCCTGGCCCGTCCTGTGCCGGGCAGTTTTCTGTCAGGCCATGGCCGTGCTCCTGCTGCTGCTCCCAGAGGTGCTCCCGTGGCACCTCTTGCTCCTGAGCACCATCTCAGTGGAATTCCCTGGAGCCAGGTGGGATCTGTCTCTCCTTCTGGTGTTAGCACACCCCTGCCTTTTCTGTGCTGCTGTAGCAGCCTCTTTCAGCTGGGCAGGGGTGCCTGAGCTCCACTAGAGGAGGATGTCTCTGGAGCCCAGCTCCTTTTTTAAAGATGTGATGAGCTCCTGTGACATCAGGCCACCAGGCTGAGAGGAACTCATGACCAGGAGAACCTCAACAGTCTCATGAGACAAGATGTCAGCACAAGCCCTCCCTCACAGGCACAGCACAGCTCAGACACCAAAATACCAATCAGCTGAAAAGAGGTGGTGCAGCCCCCCACTCTCTCCTCTTGTCAGGTAGCCATCACAGCGGGCACAGTAGCCAAACATGCCAGGCAAAAGTGGGGCTGCAGCACTGCCACAGACACCTGCACCCAGAGAGAGAAGATGGTGGGAAAGGGCAGAAATCAGGCAGTTGCTGCTTACAGGCTGAGTATTAAACTAAAAATCAACCTCTCACTGCTAGGACTATTAGAGCAGTGTTCACCATCTCTGTGGGGGGCCATTTTCATCCCTTCTTTGATGTGAGAAAGGTGAAAGTGATGGTGTGTTAAAAACACGAATGAAAGGGGCAGGTTTGGAATCATTAAGTAAATTCCCCGTCTCTTAAAAATGAAATGTTCTTGAATTTATTCAGTTTCTCATCTCATCTGGACATATTAAAGCCAAGGATCTAGGAAGAGAAAGAACTCTTGTGTGTTTCAGCCTCACTTCACTTCCAGATACACACCTAGTATTTCAGTAGCCTTCAGGTTTGACCAACTGCAGTACTTTAATTAACCATTACATTTTTACAGGGTGTAATTGGTCTCACAGCTAGTTCATTAAAGCCACAGCAGAATCATTCTGACAGTCCAGCCATGAGCAAGTTCATATAGAGCATTAGCAGGTCAGCTCCCTGCACATTAAGCTGGTGAATGTTTTCTGAACAGAGGAGATGAAATGGTACCAGCCATCTAGTCCCTTTCAAGCATGTACCCAGAAAAATATTCTAAAGAAAGATGACCAGGAGCAAAGAGACAGTCTCCAACCTCATTACTCCCTATTCTGCTCAACATATGCCAAGTGTTTGCACTAGGCAAACTGACATTTTAGCTTACCATTGGTCTACCCTGGAAACCTGATATTTATAATGTAGTCATTCTATATCTGGCCCCTGGAGCAGCTGCAGTTAAAGGAAGATGAGTTATTAAAGAGAAACTCTACATTTGGTGGCATTTTGTAGGTGGAAGTCTTTTGAGACTCTACTATTACCTGAAATATTCACTAAATAGTTTTGCTTGGCTGGGATTTTGAGGTAATCTGAAATCTGACACATTTCTCTCTGCCTTTCAAGCTTGAAATTCACAGACTTTACTAAAGTGTAGGGTTCTGCATGGATCTCAATTTTCCTAGATGCAGATTTTCCAGAAGCACATTCTGCCTATGACTCAAAAAATAACCCTTGTCCATCTCTCTTTCATTCTCACCTTTTTCTTTGCTGTACTTTTAGCTTTTCTTCACCTGCCTGCAATTCTCTCTCTTCTGACTTCTTTGTCCCATTTTCCCTTTTTAACTCACTTATCATTAGGAGACATTTCCAATTCTCTTCTCCAACAAGAACTAATTTTCAGGAATGAACTCCACTGGCCTTTGCGGTCAGTGGACCTGTTTTTGAATTACTTTTGCCTTTGTGCTGACAAGCAGAGCTCAAGGAAATTCACTCTCTTGAGGTATATCAGCAAGGTCTTCCAAGGCAAACACAGTCCCCTGCTGCCTGCTCTCCAGGCACACACAAACTTGTCCATAATGCCCTCAGCCAAATGCAACTTGTGAGGCCCTGGTGAGTAACTGAGCCACTAAAGTCAGTTAAAAGAAAAAAAAAAAGTGTTAAAGCCACGGTACTATGCCTAGTAATATCTATTTATCATTGTGTTAGGATGCCCAGGTTTCAGTGCCTCTGGAGCTCAGTCAGAATAAACAAATCTGCACTCACAGTACTGACAAAGGGAGCTCACATCTGCCTGCAAGAGACAACACAGGAAGAGGCTGAGGTTATTGGTTATAACCATGCTGAAGCTCAACAGGGGCCTATGGGGAAGTCCAAGACTTGATGGCATATTAATTGTTTTTTTCTAAGTTTCTCCCAAACAGTATTTGCCTTCAGCAGCATCTTCAGCAGGAGAGATTTATGTCCAGATAAATTTCTGAGCTTTTAACAAAAACTGCTTCATAACAGCACACCTATCTTTTCTCCAAAAATAATTCCAAAAAAACCTCACTTGATTAATCTTACTAAAACCGAATAACCTGTCATCTTTAATATCACACAATACCCGAACTAAGATTTAAATCACTTCTAGAAACCTGGTCATCTGTTTCTGTGTTAATGTGACCTACCTCTGCACAGAGTTTTACAGCTGAAAACTTGCTGAGATGACACCCTCATTATCAAGAACATAATTTGGAAAAATATTTTTAAAACAGGAGGAGTTCCACATACATACTGTAAAAGATACACAAAGGGCTCTGTTAACACTTTCAAGCATGTTGAATGCCTAAATAATTTTTTGACCATTGTATCAAAGAATCATACTGAATTATGTCACTCTAAACATAAAAGGCATGAAAATTATTTGGATAATTGAGTGCATGAATAAAAAATGATTGCTGAATTGGATGCTGTACAGCTTACAGATAAGAATAACACCTTTGTTGTGTAGGTTTTACAGACTCCATGACCCTAACTGCCTCAGCACAAGGATTTCTAAAAAAAAAAAAAAGAGAGGTATGTACTCTACTCAAAGGTCAGAGCACACACGGAGTATTCATATACTCAGGAGTTTTGCTGATTCAAGAATTGACACGAGCTCTGAGCCCCAGCCAGGAAACTTTGGTCTCCAAAGTCTATTCAAGGCAGCATCCAGCATCAAAACACAAATTCTAGGAGAAGGAATGTAAGCAATAGTGCTGTTAACTCTATTGGTCCTTAAGCTCTCAGATATCAGTGGAAATCTTTGCCAGTCTTTTTTTAAATTAAGTTCCCAATCATTAGAATGAGTAGTAGCCAACAAAGCTGTTTATTAAAGTAACATGAAGGGGGGCTTTTAATTGATAATAAAATATTTTAATTACTAATAAAACTCCACTAACTCTTGAAACATGGATGCTGGGATGCTAAAATAAGCTTAAAGATTCATGAACCAAGTCTATCTCCAAGACAGACCACCCACACCCCTCTCATCTTTCACTTACCATTGGAATGTGGGAGATAAAATGAATTTAAAGAAAGATGAACAGGATGCAGTGGACATCAGTAGTGAGTGAGTCCACACAGAGCTTCAGATTATCTTCTGCACATAAAGGAAATTATTTTGAAAAGCCATTCTTCTACAATGAGTTGTAGCAGTAAGAAATAAAAAAAAATGTGTAATACTTGTGTAATACTTAAAATACCAATATAAGATTTGTCTGTGTGTGCATGAACATAGTTCAAAAGCACAATGACTTGGATACACCTCAAATGGTGGAGGGAGCCTTGGGCTAATGTGCAGATAGGCACTGAAGAGGCCAGGAAGACTGTTGGGCTATTAATCCAAGACCCATAATTCAAGTGTAACTTTCTGAAAAAAAATCTGTTTGTCCTTTTAGGAATTGTAATATTCATTAAGAAATGCCATAATTCAGATTTTCTGTCATCATAAACCCTTCCATTCTCTCCTCAAAAGAAAAAAACAACCATGAAATGGGGTTGTTTCTAATCACTTCAATCAGTTGGTTACGGGTCACAGTTTCTTGATGAAAAATTGTTTTCAAGTACCAGTTTAAAAAGCATGTCTCAAATACGAGGTCTGTAATTTTATTATAATTAGAAGTGTTTGTATGCACAGCTGAAGAGGAGGTGTAAGGCACTGATCATTGTGTAGCTAACACACAGTGAATGCCAGAGGAGGAGAAGCAATCCACTGTAAAGGGATGGGAACCAGGGAAACACACATTTATAAAGTGAAGACATTTGAGAAATGTACTTATGGAGAGATCACAGAAAAATGTTGGCCCAGAACATGCAGAAATCACAGTCATCAAACAGCACATCGATTGACAAAGTCAATGAACAGATGAAGCCAAGCAAAGTCAAGCTAAAAATTAAGAATGAGAAGTTTTGTAGTGACAGGTAGCAGAGCGTGCCAGCTGAGCGAGCTGAAAGGCTGAGGCAAGTCTTGAGCTAGGGAAGGCGTGTTTGTTTGGGAAGGGTGATGAACCAGCACAGCCACAGTGCCAGGAGCAGCAGCACACACTGCAGCTGCTGCTGCCTTCCTGCCTGTCCCCCCAGAGCCACGCTCTGCCAAACACAGGCACCAGCATCAGCAAAGGGGTACCTGTGAAAATGCAACCATCTGGTCTTCACCAGAATGACCTGATGGTCTTCCCTGGCCTTAAATTCTCTGACTCACACAGCAAGAGGCTGCCAGAGCACAGGAAAAGAAAACAGAGCTGCGTGAGCCCCTTCTTGCATGTGCAGTTCAGATCAGCCTGCTTCACCTCAGGAGGAAAAAGAAGAGTGTACTACAGAGCACAGATGCAGCACCAGGGACTCTGCAAATGCTGGGGGCAGGACACTCAAGACTTGAGGCAAATATTGTAGAACTTATTGAAATTACAGAAGATTTCCCTTCAAGATGAACCTGTTGAAGGCTTTTTATTTGCTTAAGAAACTGAAAAAACGTAACTGTGAAACTTCTCTCCATGTATAGAGGACATCACTGGGAACTAAGAGAGCAGATATTTTTCAATAGTATATTGCTGACACAGAAAACCCAGACCAAAAAATATTTAGTAACTGTTCTGACTTCTCCACCATCATATCATCTTACTTGCACCCACAATATGGGGAGAAGATAATAGTATTTTTCTTCACAAATTACATATATTTAGCCTATTTTTTTGGCAGTCAACCACAGCTCAGACAAATCTGATCTTCCCTCCTAGAAGGACTATACTTACTTTTTTCCTAAGACCAAGAATGTTACACAGTACCAATACAACTCAATTATTTATAAAGGCAGATCTGGAATACATGGTCTTTATGAAAGCTCTAACTGTTTTCACATCCAATTCTAATTCACACTTAAGACAAAAAACATGTTCAACAGTTCAATACAGTATTTTCTTCTTGTCTACCATATTTCAAAGATTTTTACCTACTTTTGGCATTTAAAAATATTGGCTTTTCCCATAAAATAATGCGAAAGAATAACTACTCATGCTACAAAGACAACATCAGGTTCTCAGGACATTTAGGCCCAACAAATATTACAGAGGCCCATGCTGAGTTATGTATAGCTAGAAAAATCAAATTTCATCTGCCATTCTGTCAGGCTGCATTCCATAATCATTTTATCACTGCAGTGAATACCAAGATATATTATCTTTCCTGGCCAGGTTAATCTTGTGTTCCATAATTATCATGACTGCCATAAACACATTCAGTTCTGTTTCTGCACTTGCAAGTGGTGCTAATTTGAGGGGAAGCTGAGCATAAAGGGAGTTTCTTTTATTTACTTTTAACTTAAAGGCAACAGCAGAAATTAAGAAGTATATTGCATTAGAGACTGATTACTAGATATGTGATGATAGCTTTCCAGTTAATTTTTTAGCCTCAAACTAAATTGCAATCATTACAAGGCGACCACATTTACAGTGTTCCAGGCAGGAAATGGCTCCAGAGTACTGTGAACATAGTTGGATGGCAGCATCTGTCTGTCTGTCTGTGAATGTGGGGTGTGCACACACTCAAATTTTGGTGAATTTTCCAGAGCCCTTTCTTGGAATTCCCCACACACATCCCATTTCCTTTGATTATATGACAAATCCTCAGGATGCAGCATGTTTCATGAGTCTGCAGGCCTGGCAGCACCACCATCCTCCTGTGCAACACAGCTAAACAGTTTGCAGTTCCAGATTTGGCTCATTTGGAGTTGGCATGGCTCTCTTCACTGCACACTGTAGTTGTGCCCTAAAGCAGTGGAAAACATGGTCAGCCAGGGATCTTTCCTGCTAGACTGCCATTCCTACTGCAGATTATTAGCACCATTCCTACAAGCATCTGCTCTCCTCCTGCTTTGAGTAGGAGAAGACAAATAGTACCTTTGTCCCTGCTTTCAATGGAAACAACCACGCAAAATGCAAGGCTCAGAAAAACTGGAGAGACACGAGAGAAAACAAGAAAAGAACATGACTCTGCCTGGGGACACTGAAGGCTTCTGTGTACTTGTCAAAAGGCCAATCAAGATTAAAACCTTGAGCAGTTCCTTCTCAAAAGCCAGAGTGCAATGTGTGAAACTCTAGCAAAAGATTGAAAGGTGTGGTTTAGAGGGTTGAGCATATCCTTTAGTTCAGAGGATGCAAAAGTTGGAGCAAAAGCCAGACTGCAAAGTCCCCTAGGTTTTGTTTGCATTTAGCTTGTAGGAAATTGGCATCTCTCACTGCATCACTTCAGAAAAATGAAGGTGAAGAGTATAGACTTTACCCAAACTTAGCAGAGATGAGATATATTTTGTGGTGTCAGTGCAACCCGAGTAAAAGCTGAACAAATTAGTAAGGCTCTGGCTAGTTTGTGTTCACAGGGTCAGCAAAGGCACATAGAGTAGGAACAAGAAGCAGAGCTTCCAAATCCTACTCCTCTCCCTCTTTAGCTCAATATTCTAGAGGGAAACAAGAAGATACAGAAACAGACAGAATACACCCATGATTACAAATCACCAGAGTCTTTCAGAGATAAGATTCTGACATAATATGAAATACAATTATCTCATAAGAAGAGGGAATACATGTGTATATACGTAAGTATTTACATATCAGTTTTCTCTTATTTTGTTTTCTCCAGACTTCCAAAATCTCCGTGTAAATCTTAACATCCCTGGAAGTGTTTGAGGTCAGGCTGTATTGGGCTTTGAGCAACCTGATCTAGTGGAAGATGTCTCTGTCCATGGCAGAGCAGTTGGAACTAGATGATCTTTAAGGTCCATTCCAATCCGAAGTATTCTATGATTCAAAAACAAAAAACAAAAAACCAAAAATTCTACTCTTCTAGCAAGTTTAGACAAGCTTCATAGGACTTCACTAGACAGTAGGGAGAATAAATTGGAGGCTGTAAATCCATGCTCTTATGAGGAGATTGAGACAGTCTGACTTGCAGAGTTCTGGGGCTACATCACAGGAAAAGCAAAATGTGCTTAAAAAGCATCCCAGTTGAAGTGGATAAAGTCACCTTTGGCTTCTGCTGCAGAAGTGGCAATATGGCAAAGTGAAGCAAAAGCCCAGTGCCACAAGCCTCATTAGCATAACTAACAGCAGATTAAACTGAGAGAATATGACACAATGACCCACAGATTCCCCAGCTGTACTAAAAATAGCTACACAGAAGGAGACAAGATATCCTCCAAATGTGGAAAAAAACCCTCCAAAAAAGAAGGTCTTAGAGAACCTAAATCCAAAGAAAACTTCTTTCTCTTTTTAAAAACTGCTTCTGGTAACTTGACAATTCAGAAGCAAATCACTACCTCTATGTGTGACAACATGCAGAACAGCTCAAAATAAATCCATGTGTTAGTGAAGGGCCAAAGATTGTGTTCAGTTAGAGCTGTCTGTGCTGGAGAGAGTCCCCTGAGAGGGGTAATTCTAGCCAGGTTGTCAGCAACTGTAGTGAGGGCTGATGAGGAAGAGAAGGTGGTTCAGTATGTAATAGAAATTACACGAATCTGAACTCAATCCAAGAGCTAAGGAATGACTAATTTCCACAATTATATTAATAACAAAGTGGGTAGGCTGTGGAGACTGGTCAATTTTACAGAGCAGTAAGTGCTACCACAGCTATTGAGTGTGGCTGGGAGGTGACCAAGACCACATCCACTGCTTATTTTTCAGTTTAAGCATATCTGACAGAAGAGTCAATGTGGTACACACAGTTCAAAGTGCCAGCAACATACCTGTCCTGTTTGCTTTGCATGGTTTGAATCTAATCTTGCACAACTTCAGGTAGGATGACAGTGGCATGCAAAACAGGTTGATGTGATGCATGAAATAGGTATGTCACTTTAGCTTTTATCTGAGAGCTTCAACAGCCAAACAATTCCTTTTACATCCCTGGAGAACGATATGCATTAAATTTAACATGAGTATTAACTACTGGCACCTTCAATCTGCAATATCACCTACAGTTCTCATAAAATACAGCATATAAAACAAATAAAAAAAAGAAGTCAAAGTGCATGGAAGATGTAGCAAGTATTAAAAAGTAAAAATAAGAGGTGAAAAGCAAATAACATGAAAGACAAGAACACATAATTTTAAAAAATGTTAAGTATTGAATAGCAAAATGAAAACGTAAGATAGTTATACAAAAATAAATAAAACTGATTTAATTTATACATTTTATAAAGAACATGGGACCATTAATAAATTATGTTAAACAAACTCTAGAAAGAGAGTATTCATAAGGTTAAGAATGGTTCTCCTTTCTGTAGGGACTGCTTTTCAGGTTCCCTGGATGTAGAACTGAATAAGGAAGAAACATACTTGCCCTGAAATAATCAATATAAAATTAGTTCACAGTGACAAGTCTAGGTATTCCACCTCTAATGCCTAAAAATCTTCGAGACAGAAGATGTAGGAAGTGAACTTGGTAGTTCTAATACTAAGTTTATAGCTAAACTTGGGATGGGGCTCTTGCTGTGTTTCCAAACAGACCTGAACAGAGAGCACACACTGCCAGTGATGAACCTGCTGACCCTTGGACACTAAGCATGAGATGCAAGGCTGCTTCACACAGTGCTGTGACATTGTCAGCAGCCACAGGCACGTGCTGCAGTGTGGTACAGCATCTCCCTCCCTGGGAACAGTGTCCTGACAATATTCTTTCTCAGTCCAGCTCCCCACATAAAATCATGTTGCTTTTCTCAACACTGTAAAGTCTGAATTACAAGGACTTTTCTCCTGGAGGACATGTAATGTTCAGTGTTCAGAAACACAGAATAAAATACTCCAGTAGGTAAAAGGGAAAGAATTAATTCTCTTAATTATTTTATTCAAGGTTTTTCACTCTCTGCCTATCCACTCTCCTGAGGGGGAAAAGCTCAATCGCTCTCACACTGTTTGCTTTCCAGGGTTAACAACATTTACTTTAATATTCAACTTCAGGCTTGATCTTAAAGGACTGTAGATAGGTTACAGAGGAGCAAATATTTGAGGACTCAAATAGTCGTTTTCTTTTCCTCTGAGCTGAATGTGTGCAGCAGGAGAGAACCATGCTGCAAGTAACTTGAAATGCATGGAGAAAAACAAATATTTTCTAAATATACTAAAAAATGTGTTCTTTGGTGTGTTTTGTTTTTTTCCCTCTCCTTCTGTACTCCTAAGGGACTCATTCTTCGACCAATGGTTACAGAAAGAAATAGAAGTAATTTCATTTTAGGTGTGTCTACCACACCCTTATTTCTTCTGCCAGGAAGAAAAAAATTTCACTGCTTCATATCTATTGTGGCTTAATCATGAAGGTCCTTAAAGCCCTACTCTACTCTTGAAATAGTAGTAGTATTGTTATTAGCAATTAAAATGTTCAATATTGCAACCTGGTAGGTAATACAGTATCAAAAAACCTGAAAGAACAAGGCAAAATTTGAGAAACTACAATAATGTAATTAATTAAAATTAATCCTGTTTCATGTATAGATGAGCTTTCTCTTGCTCAATTTCAAGTTCTGTCATAACTCACACATATCTCTTACATTGTTCTTGAGCAATGGAGCTCATTACTTACTGCAAGGAATTTGACTATTCCAAATTACTTGCAAGCACTACCACCAAGACAAATTACTTACAGGTGCAAAGCTACATGCCAGAATGTGCAAAGAAACAGCACAGATCTAATTTAAAAATGCATCTGCAATGAAGATTAACACTGAATTCCAGTAATGGGTTGGGGTAATTTCATTTCTTTGGTTACAAGGAGAGAAAGTCCTTCCAGGCTTCCATAAATACCCTTTGATTGACCTCCAGAAGGAACAGATGAAGATGTGAACCTGACCCTTTCTAATCAGTTTGCTGCCTCCTCCCCATGTCCATTTCACTGAAGGTAGGAGAGATATCCAAGAAAAGCCAAATTTCCATGGGTGTCTCCACTGAACCCTAATGTTCACCTTGATGTTTAAGCCTGTTCTCTAACTCACCCATAAAGAAGCCAGAAATAACATCCACCTCACAAATTTTGACAAGTGAGCCAAAACCACTACTGAGCTGCTGTACAATCCAAAACCCTACAGATAAATAAAAAGAAATAACAAAAACTGTCTTGGTCCCAACAAAAAATTGTGGCTCCTTACATTTTCCAAGTCATTTACATTTTGTTTGTGTTGAGTTAGGCCTTCAGACGCTCTCAATAATTAAAATAAGACTTTTCCCATTTTTAGTAAAATCTTGGAAGAGGAACTGAGGGGGGTTTTTTTCTGCAGTTTTCTGTGCACAAACAAGCTTGGTGCTATGAGTTTGTCAGTGTCTGAAGCTCAGAGAGTCAACAAAAAAGCTCTTTAATTCTAAGTCAAAGAGTTGAAATTAATAATAAATAAGATAAGATGGTCCCAAGGCAATGCCCCTTACATACATTTGGTGTTTTGTTTTTTGGGGTTTTTTTGGGGGTTTTGTTGTTGTTGTTGTTGGTTTTTGTTGTGTTTTTTTTTGTTTGTTTTTTTTTTCCTTTTTTTTTTAATTTGGTTTGTTGTGGGGGTTTTTTTGTTTGTTTTGTTTGGTTTTTTTTTTTTTTTTTTGTTGTTTGTTTTGTTTGTTTTTTTTTTCCTTTTTTTTTTAATTTGGTTTGTTGTGGGGGTTTTTTTGTTTGTTTTGTTTGGTTTTTTTTTTTTTTTTTTGTTGTTTGTTTTGTTTGTTTTTTTTTTCCTTTTTTTTTTATTTTGGTTTTTTTGGGGGCTTTTTTTTTTTTTTTTGTTTTTGTTTTTGTTGTTGTTGTTGTTGGTTTGGTTTGTTTTTTCTGTTTTAAAGTTTAAACAAGTTTGTCTTGAGATACCATCAACACAAGGTTTCTGCTGGGTGCTCCAAAGTGGCTCCTGAACACCTCTGGACAGACCCCATCCCACCTCCATTCACCTTTTACAGACAGCACTTTTACTGAACAACTGCCTTGGCTCAAACTTCGATCATGTTAGCAGTGGTAGAAAAGGAGCCCAGTCTCCAGAACATGACCTGTTACAGCTGGCAGCTTCCAGCATCCCACAGAGGACATCCTGCTCTTCCCCCAGCTGGCAGCAGCCCTGTAAGACATGTCTTGACACCTTCTCAGCTTGAAGACACAATGTGTTTTTCCTTCACTGATTATCTCAGAGTGATAAAACAAATCAAATGCTTTAATTTTTTCCCCCAAACTCTGCTAGGAACAACATTATCTATACATACATGTAATATCTGTAGATATTATCTGTACAACCAGTGTGTTGTGAAATGCCACAGATACCTGTTTGAGTAGTGCTTTTTTCAAGGACAAAAACACTTCTGTGATTATTTTTATGGCACATCTTTTTAAATACTGCTTTATTCCTCTTTTTTTTTAAAACTTTTTAAATCAATAGCCTGTCACAGCCACAGCACC
>VZTT01060856.1:2469-22433 GCA_013400855.1 Buphagus erythrorhynchus
ATACATAGATAAGCCATATATATTTAATTTGTTCAGGGCTGCTTATATCTAGCTTTTATTATTTTTGAGCCTTAATATTCAGTATAGCATGTAGGGTATTATCACTGCCAGTATATATAAATGCAGTAAATTATAAAAGATCATCAAAACATCAGCTGTTTATCTCTATATCTTAACACTTTGTGTTATAGACTTGCATGTCGCTGTCCGGTGATAAAAAAACCTCAATTCTTTTCTTTTGCCAACTTACCTTCTCTCCTTCTTTCCACATATGAATTAGGCTTTTTGAGATTATTGAACATTTCTTTTCCTTCTAAGTCTTTCTATTCTGTTTTCTTGGGTTTGAGCCTAATTATCACATGAGAGTTCATACAATATATTTGGTCCTAGCCTTTTATTGCAGTTTCACTTAGCAGATCCATATTTATGGCTGCTCTTACAACTCACCATGTTCCTGCACATCGCTCCCTTTCAGCACCTTTTCTCTTTATGTTAAAGCCACCAAAAATTTTCATTCAAATGTGAGAGTTGAAAACAATGCATATTTTTGTGTTTTCTTAAAGTGTATTCTTCTGTCCCACTCCAACAACTTTCTTACTATTTCACAAGTTTATTTCACATTAAAATAGAAAATTCCAATACAATTTTTATATCAAAAGTCTCTTTTGTTTTTATCTCATTTAAGCACTTACAAACAAGTACAGATTATTCTCATATATATGTGCTTTTTATTTTCATCTTTTTCCTTTGGTTCGGTAGGAACTGGACTAATTACCAACACTAATTTACCACACAAAGCTTTCATGCTTTGCCATGAATTTCAAGTAAATTCAGTAGTTTGCATACTGTTGTTCTGCATAATGATATTGTTGTATTTTCACCATTAACAAACCTTTGTTATTATGTCTGATATGTAAAGGCTTTTCCAATATCCTTTTCTGAATAATCTGCCTTGTCACTTCAGATTATTCTTAATGTTGTCTGATTTCAATCCGTTTCCTTCCAGGCAGCATTTACTTTGACTTCTAGGTGCTGCAGTTAGTTATTAATATTATGTGTTGTCCTCATTATGGCTTTTTGCAATTGCTTTTCCATTTAGTATTTTAGAGACTTCACTCATTTGTGTTAATCTCGGTTTGAGTTTGCTAGATGTCCAAGTTAAAATCTTTTGTGTTTCTGTTTTAATGAACAATTTTTGTGATTTTTAAGCTGAAGGACTCTTTACCTTAAAAATACTCATATGTAAGATTTATATCCTCTGGTCATTTCATGTAGTTTAGCCTTAGCAAGAAGATTGTTTTCACGGGCTCATCACCACTGACTAAACAATAGCCATATTACTAAAATTTTTCTGGCTTGGAAAATATGGGTTTTATTATCTTCATAAGTGCTTCTTGTCTTTTTTGTGCACCATTCCAAACTATGGGAAAGTCTCTCATAAGCTCTTGATTTAAGTCTTCTTGCAGAGGATCTCATTCCTCATGTAAATAATTTGTGGTTGGAATAAGAGCTTGATTGATGTTTATGTTTTGGAAATTTTAACAATTAGCTGGAAATCTGGTCATTTATGTCATTGAATTCCATTTTTGGAAAGTCATGTGTACCAAAAAATCAGTTCCACATCTCTCTGTTCATTTTCTTTCTTTTCTTTTCTTTTTTCTTTTTTTTTTTTTNAAAACAAGGTTATGCTCCCCTTGCACAGGATGGTACCTTAAATAGCAGACAGAGAAACTCAATACAAAGTAAAGACATGAATGCAACAAACCCCTTGTTTTGCCACATTTGAAGCCTGGTTGGGTCTTTTCCTCCAGGTATTCCATGAAGAGCAAATAAAAGTGATTTAGGTTTTTGTCTTTATTTTTCTTTACCTGTCAAACAATATTTTCTGCTGTTGCCTCTGTCCCCCTAACTGAACTGGCACTGTGCCTGTAAATCTAAAAGCCTTTAAGGGGTGAAAACTGTACACAAGGCTATTCGTCATCTCCAGAATCATGCAAGCCAAGCCAAACCAAGAATTTTCCCATTTTTGGTATCAGGTCTGAAATCCTCTATTGAGTTGATTAAACCAATATAAGTGCAAAATCTACACACACACACACATACAGAGTCTTATTATTTTACGCTCGAGAGGTATGAAAGTCTGCTGACAAAAATCTGTTTTAAATTGTTGTCCCATACTTCAGTGACAAACAGAAGAGCTGGGTAAATCCACTCAAGCTGCCTGTCAGATGGCAAGATATACTCCCAGTCACTGTCTGCAGATTCTCATGCTGGAAACTACATATGTGAAACAGTGCACAGGGATTGGGATTCCCTACTCTCTGTTGAAAAAGCCTATCATTTCTACCTTTTTTAGCTGCCTGCATTATTTTCATCTTTTAAAAGCATTTAAGTTTATGTGGTCTACTATATGTAAACAGTACTGTATGGATACATGTAGTGGTGTAAGAAATTACTTGCAAAACCTGATGTTTCAACCTTTTTTTTAAAAATACTGCCCTTTGACCTAGTTAGTGAATAAAAGCTCATAAGATACAAAAATGAATACATTTAGTCAAAATTAGTATTCAAAGAATGGCAGGTATACTCTTGTTATATTTTAAGCTTAGACATCAAACAGGTAATTGATTTCTAGCAGCATCTCCAAAACCATTCAAACCTGTCTGTAATGTAACAAATCAAGTTATTTTATTTAGGTAATTGAATTCTGACACACTAGCAATAGTAATCATGGCAATGAACTTAGTTGTATGTGTTTGGTTGGGTTTATTTCATTTTGTCCTCTATTATTTTGAATAATAGTTAATCAATTTTTAAATTGTATTTGAAAGGAGCAATTTCAGCTTTCATCTGCTGAGGATCTGTATGCTAAATTTCAGGCCAAAGTGAATTTTCTTTTGGTATTGTCTGATCTTAGGTCTTTGAAGTCCCTGGGGAAGGGAACTTGCTGATTTCAGAACTCTAATGCCCAGGCAAAAGGTTAAACCTTTTAAAAAAAAAAAAAGGAGAAAGGGAAAGAGCTGTCAAAATGTGATTGAAATATGTGGGTGAATTATGAGCTTCAGCTCCAGTGAGGCTGTTTGGCAGCATGTATTTAGGGGCTTAACCTGAAGTTAAAGGTTCTGTTTTTCAGACTCTTGCAGCTACAGTTGCCAACATGGGCTCAGATATAGGAAAGCATGGCTGTGAACTTAAAGAAACACCCCTTTGCTTTTCTGTGGACAACTTATTTGATCACTGGAATGACATCTTGACTTTTATCTGCACTTATCAGTACTCTATTTTGCACAGAGCAGAAGTGCCAAACCTGCACTGTTGCCCTCTTTCTTTTTCCTTTTCATAAATACAGTGAGAAAGGACAAAGCATGTCACTCCTTCAGTTTATCTCACAAAGCCTCCCTTAAAAGTGTGGATACTGTCATATAGAGTTGACTCAAAACACTGTAAAATAAAAATAAAATGAGCATCTTAACTTGGCTTAAGATGAGACATTCAAGTCGTAAGCATTGATCTGGTCTATGTGACATTCATGAGCTACAGCCATGGCATCCGTTTTGTTTTGAGGAGAAAAAAGCTTCACTTGATTTCTTTGTCTGAGCTATAATTAAAGAGAAAAGGTACTCTTCTCTAAGCCTTGTTCTCAAGAAGCCAGCATTGCTTATGATGCTCTTTCTTTTTCCCTCTTTACCCCCTCCTTCTGCAGAATCTCATCGGGAATTCCTTCACAGGCCTGCATCTGGATACGTGCCAGAGGAGATCTGGAAGAAAGCTGGTAAGAACTGTTTAAAAACACCAGCTTAGTCGTCTGGCAGCTGTGTGCAGTTGTTAATGCACTGACGTGAGGAATTGGGAGGCGGGGGAAGGGCTTACTAGTAACAAGAAGAAATTTTGTTTAATAATCTTAAACTGGAACTGATCAGGACATTAAATAATCTTATAATAGAAGCATCTGCTGCTATAGTTAGGGGAATATCAGTACTTCCAATATGGAGCCCTATTTTCAGGGCTTCTAATGGTTTAAGGCTGAAACTTGATATGTTAAAAGTTTGTCTGTTAGCAATTAAAAAAAAAAGAGGCTAGTGTGGGTGGTTTTATTTAAGCTTCAGGGTTTTTACCTAGTTAAGGTAAGAATTCCCAAAGGAGGGGAAAAAACCCAAGTACACCTGTTAAAAAAAAAGACTTCAACTATGCAAAGTAACCGATCTTAATTTAAAAAAGATTTTGTGCCTGTCAGCCCCCAGTGAAGCCTTTGCTCATAAACCTGCAGAGTGTGCAATGAAGTCAGCAAATTCGCATCTCTGCAGCTGCTCTGGCTGTTTGCAGGGCATTGACAGCATCTGCCTGTGCCTGGAAAGCACCCTGGGCAGACGTTGTAGTTGTGCAAAGTTTTCTTACTGAAACTCTTATTGAAACTCTGCCTGAGCACAGGAGTTCCCTGGCAGGGATCCCACTCTGGTGCTGGAGCTAAACCTTTGCTCTTTTGACACTGACATCAGAGATTCCTTGTTTTCAGACGGGCCAGGAGGCAGCTCTTGAACTCCATGGAGATAGTTGAGGAGCTATTTATACACCCAAACATGCCCCCCTGCTTTTAACACCTGTATAACCATGAAGTCTGCAGCAGCTGTCTGAGCAGGAGTTAATGATTAAATGGAAAATATGCAGCAGTGTTGATGCTTTCTGATCAAATCTCCTGTAAATGCTTGCTGTTTTACAGTGTATTTTAAACTAGATACACAGCATACATGTAAAAATGTTATGCTGTTATTTTAGTGCATCAGACAAGAAGTTGTGTTTGTGTGTAATGTGGGTTTATCTTATAAAGTCTACATTTGTCAATATGTTAATGTTTTTAGAGTCATTGCATTTTCTGTGAAAAATAGTAGAACAGTGTACATGTTCTTGGTTTTGTCCAAGGAAAATGTAGCTTTGTAACTCAGTGCCCAAGAATACTTCCATATTGCCATATCTATGTTTACATTTTAAATGAAAAAAAATACAAAAAAATTTGCAATCCCAGGAAATCTCACTAAGAGAAAGCATTATTCTGTTGAATTTAAAAAAACTTAGTCCTCTTGCAAAATCTAGGGTTTGATGTCATTTGGCATCAAGTTATTTATGACTCATGGATTCAATACAATGAAAGAAAAAGTTTCTTCATAATTAACACAAGTTAGTTGAAGCTTTTGGCTTGAGTTATGAAATTGGATGTGCATTCACACTGCATGTATTCACAAATGGTAGTGTACAGGATCTGTGATGTCATCTTGTGAACATCTATGTCATCAGTTCCTTTGAAACAAAGCTTTTCCCTTGGTGCCATTTCCAGTCTCTTATTTTCAGGGTGATGTGGGTTTAAATGAAGTGATCGTGCCTGTGAATTGGAGAATAAAAGAAGTGTGACTCTGCAGGATGCATATCTGTATCTAAGTCTAGTCAAACATCAGAAAGCATACTGCTTTCATAAATCATGGTTCTTCATGATGAAGGCAGTAAAGTGCAATTCAGCTCTGTGAGAATAGGCCTCTGATGCCATTTGAGATGCTCCATAGTTTCCTGGTTGGGCAGCAGCTCCCGGTCAGGAAGACCACAAATCCCTCACAGGTTATTTTTTTTGGTTCAGTATGGATCTCTTCATGTGTCAAATGTCTGTAAAGACCAATGTGCAGAGAGCTGAATCTAGTATGAAATTCTGTTTGGAATGCTAAATCCATTACACTGAAAGAATGTGGCATAAAAACAGTTAATACGCAAACTCAAAAGCATGTGGAGAAGGGATTCACTTTAAGCTTTTGGAGATTGGCAGACTCCAATTTAATTCTTGAAATATACCAAGTTGGGCATGTGCCTTTGTGGTTGCTGGAGCAAGGACATATTATGCAGTACCTCATGAGTTAAAGCCATGTAAGCCTACTTCAGTTTCATACACCAGTAGAAAGCAGTCATCAGTGCCCTGATTCACCTCACTGAATTATGGATATGGGGCTGAAGAGTCCAAGACAAGTTCTTGGTGTTCCTCAGTAGTCAAGAGGGAGGAAGGCAGGTAATGAGGATCAGTCAGATCACAGGCTGAATGACTTGTTCTCTGGGAGTACATACGTCCTTTATTAGATACAGAGAGAGTCGCAGGCCCATTGAGGGCTGCTGCAATAACTTCTTCTATGTCATATAGAAACTGTCTTCCAGCTGTCCCTGTCACTTAGTCAGGCCCAATATCCATGGCAGTCCAGCTGAAAGCTCTGGAGTTACAGAAGAGGAATGAAATGACCGTCCTCTGTCTTACAGAGACAAATAAGGGTCCTGTGTATTGTACAGAGTAGTCCTGAGACAGATGATGCATTTTGGAATATGATTCTGAGATAACTCTTTGTCACCAACTGCCAATGGCCACCCTTGCCAGGGTCAGTTTGAGAGTGAGATGATCCAAAATGTTGTGCTGGCACAGGACTGCACATCTGCCCACCTTTCTTTTCTCAACATGTGGACAAATGTGCCGATGATGTGAGGGAGGTGACAAGGAGCTGGCTGATGAATCATCATTTTGGGTGAAAGATAAGTACCTCTCTTAAGTCTGCTCCAAGACTTCAGACAATGCTGGGTAATACCTATTCCACACAAGCTGTTTGCTTCCTGGATCTTCTCTCGTGTGTTAATGCTGCTCAAAGTGAAGTAAGATTTCAGTTGCATTCCTAAAATGACAGTGAATTTGTGCCAAGAATACTTAGCATTACTGGGAAGGCAGAGGATGCAGGTACATGCATCTTAGATACTTGTCTTTAAAAACTTCCAGATTTCTACTTTCTGATACTGGAATCTAATCACTCTTCCTTTCTCTGGGAGCACAGGGAAAGGAAGGGCGCTGGTAACATTCTTGGTCTTCATAGCTCAGCATTTTCAAGGCAAATAAAAATCTCCTTCACCACCAACCATATCACAAACATATCTTAAACTATGAAGCTTGCATTCTATTTCTATAAAATATCAGTAGTATTTAGTTTGAGAAGCTATGAAGAAGATCAATTATACAAAATTTTGTCTGGTTATTTAGGTGTTCATGAGTTTGTAATATACTGAAATAATGATGGTGCATTGTGACCCAATATATTTTAACTTACTTATTTTCACACTTAGGATAGCACAATAAATTCTGTCACCAAAGTTAATGGAAATATTAAAATCCAATCCATAGTTTAAGCCAGCTAAAAAGTATTAGTCAGGCATATGGCTTCATAAGAACTTTCAGGCATCTTCATGCTCTTAGAAGCATTGCAAACAACTTATGCAATGTAGAAGATATAATATAATTTTCAATTTCTACATTTGGACTGAAAAGAAGTAGATTATCTGGGATTAAAAACTACAATTACATGTAAAAATGTTGGAGCATTTTGCTTCTGTTTAATATAAGAAACTGGCATTTCTAACCACTGCCAACACTTAACTGTAAAACTAAATTTATATAATGTAACAAAGTGCATCATGTCATACAAAGATCATTTCTATTAGTAGCAAATATCAGCAAGAATACAGATTTTCTTAAAGAAATCTATTTTGTCAGTAACTGCAGTTCATAGACATGCAACGCCTGTATTTAAGTTGCCTCATTTTTCTGAAAATGGTAATAAAATTGCATCTGTATGTTTGCCTGTGTATAGTTCTTTTCTCGTGATCAGTGAATGGTTACAGTTGGTAATAAATATTCAAGCACCTTGCAAATGTCCTACCAATTCCCTTTGCTGATCTGTGTGTGCCTGTGGGACTAGAATAGGAATGCATAATTTAAATATAAATTGCCTGATTTGCATATACAATTAGAGTAGCTGTGGCTTTGATCGTAAGCAAAAATTATTGTCCTGTATTGCCACTTAGATAGAATTTTAATTCACCTTGAATATTCAAAGTAAATTAAGCCTTGGCTGATGGTTGAAGGGTATGATTTTTTCCTCTCCTGAGGCTTTCCCCTAAACAACATTTATGGTAGGGTAATATAAGGGCATATTTTCAGCCTCATAAAAATAAGGCATAAGTTTTATCTCTATATCCCTCCCCACCCCCTTGAAAACTTTAGTTGAAACATCTCTTGCAGATATGCACACATGTAACGTGCACACATACTCCTCAAGAGAGCTCTTCTTTGATTTTAATTCAGTTTTAGTCACTACATGGCTTAAAGTTAAGTCTTTATTGTAATTTGCTTAATAACTAAAAATGGAGACTTCATGTAGACATTTTTTAAATAACACATGCAGAGCTATTATATACAACTCAGGAGAGTGACTGAGTATCTGTACATCAGAGTTGTGTCTTCATGTTCATGCACCCAAGTACATGGGCTAAATACGTGGACTAAAACTCAAATACATAACACCGTTCTAATACTTAGATTTTAATCTACAGTAAAACATTTTTAATAGAAATCTGTGGCTTTAATTAAACAGAACATTTAATTAAGGTGGGTTTTAAGTGCATGAAACAATTAAGTGCAAACACTTGAATGAAACATGTCATAATTAGTTTTAATAGAGTGTTAATTGGTACTAGGTTTGCCAAGTTAATAATTACTGCTTATTAAATTTTCAATTAATCATTGTCATTTTGCTTTGAATAAAGATGAAAATTAGATAAACTAATTCAGGGGGAGGATGGTTTCCTTGTTAATTAGAGCAGTTAATTAAAAAAAAAAAAGAAATTACTTGTTTTAGTTGTCAATTAAAAGACTGTTCATTAGTAAAATCTTTGCACTCTTCCTTCATCAAAAGCCAAATAACTAATTTGAGACAATCCATGTTTTCTGGAATTAAAGATATGACACTAGTGTATACTGAAGAAAGGACTCATACTACCATAGTTGTTTTACAGGAAGCATAAAAGTTTGGGTTTAATGAAGCGGGGTGCCCCTGCTCAGTGTTAATTGTTCTACAAAGTCTTGCTGGGCAGGGTGTGATCAAGAGCTCAGAAGAACTAGAAAGTCAAGTCTTCAAGCATAAACATTGACTTGAAGGACAGATCAAGAGGTCAAATGAATGTTCATATGCAAATTTTAATTCTTTATCATAAAACATTATGTCCAAAAAAAAGATATTAGACCAGTGATTTAAAATTCTGATGCAAACTCTTGGGGTATTTTTAACTTCATGAACTTATTTGTTTACATGTGTGAAAAAATTTGTTAAAGACCATAAATCCTTTCTTAATTTCCCCAAGCTTAAAAATACCTTTTTTAAAAAGTCTGTAATGTGTCTTAAATAAGAATTATTGTCAAGTATATGCATATATCTGCTCTGCTGCAAAACTAATTTTTCAGCGTTCAAAAAGATTGCTAATAAAACAGACCAGAGATCTGAAATGATTGTACCTAAAGATGTACTGACAGAGAATCAAAATAGCAGGAATCATTACTAGTGTTGACGATGAAGAAGCATCTCAGTGCTTCTTTGAGTATTCCTGAGGAGCCAGGTTCCTCTGCGTCCTACTCAGAATGAAGGCTGTCATTATAATTGGGAGTGATCTCGACACAGTAACAGCAGCAGTGCTGCATGCCCACGCGGTCGCAGGGAGCCGAGTCAGAGGCGCTGTGCTGATGCGATTCTCCCCGCTTTGCAGAGGAAGCTGTCAATGAGGTGAAGCGGCAGGCCATGGCCGAGCTGCAGAAGGCGGTGTCGGAGGCCGAGCGGAAGGCTCACGACATGATCACTTCCGAGAGGGCCAAGATGGAGCGCACTGTGGCCGAAGCCAAGCGCCAGGCGGCAGAGGATGCCCTGGCTGTCATCAATCAGCAGGAGGATTCAAGTGAGGTAAGGGCCTTGATGGGCCAGCATCACCTGTGGCTGCAAACCATAGGTGTGTCTGAGCTGGCTGTAGTCTGTGTGACACAGGGCATCAGTGCCCACTATTAACTCTTTGCACAGCTGCTTTGGGATGTGTATTTCAGGCATACACTGAGTTCCATATTCTCTTGGCTATGTTGTAATCTGAGACCAAAATAGCTAGTGAACTTGAGCTCTTTTCTCGCCTTTTAACTGCTGCTCAGGGTTACATTTTATGTTCTAATTTGACTTTTCAGTAGCTTCATTTTAAAGATCTTCAAACTACCATACTGAATAGATGAAAAGATGCTCGATGGAAAACACTTGACACTGAAATCTAATTTAGACAAAGAAATTATTCATGAAAGAGATTGTAGAGCAAGGTGGCTAAAAACTTGTCTGGGGAAAGTGTTGGATGTAGAAGCAATTAGCAAAAGATGATGGTTCCTGTAGGAAAGAGTGTGAATGTAAATTTGCAAGTGTTTCCTTCTTTTTAATGTATCACTTTGGCTGCAGGGAATATTTCAGAGTTGAGTAGTGGGCAAAGAGCATTTGGTAGGAGAAGAAATAGACTGAGAGATCAAAGAGTAAAACAAGAATAAATATGTTAAGCCTTGATGTACTTTCAGACTCGAGAATGGAAACCTTGAATTGTTATGATATAGGACATCTGACACCATGACTATGTGGAAGCTGGGAGTGAAAGAGCAGTGTGTGTTTGACCAGTGCTGCATCAGTCTAGATAGCAATTAAATTTTATGCTTGTTAAAAAAAAAAAAAAGAATACCAAGTTAAAACTGCCCTTAAAAACAAACATGATAAGGAAATTAATTTTGTAAGTTAGAAGTTATTTGCTTATATAATCTGCATTTCTCAAAACCACTAAAATGAAAGAGCATTACCTTAATAAAGTATTTATTGTTTGTATACTAACATCTTGACTGTAGTAAACCCACTTTTAAAAATAACTTCTAAACGGCAGGGAGTTGAGTAAAAGAGTAGGTGACAGTCCCTGTTACATGGAGACATACATTTGTGTATGCTCATGTCTAAACACTTTGCATGGGCCGGATGGGCAGTGTTGTAGAAGAGTCACTTAAATTGAGAGATGCAGATGAGCTACCTGCAGCATGCTGAGAACACTGGCAGAAGTCACCAGCACATAAGTCAGTGGCATGCTGCAGAATGCATCTGTAATTTGAGGGAGCGTAAGTTTTTAATTCATACCAGGCTTCTCTGGAGATGAAAGACCATTGTGGGATCACTGAGTGCCCAGAGTTTCTCCTTAATTTGTAGCAGATGAATAACAAGGAGACAAAAGGAATTGATTTTCAGCATCTGAAAGTTTCTCAGGAAGAAAGGGACTAGGGGAAGTATATGTACCCTCTAAGTACTAACTGTTCCATTGTAGATTAAATGATACATAAATTCAATTTATTGACCTTTTGTATCTAAGATACTCAAGGACATTTTCCTGCACTGTTGGTAGAAAGGGCATTTTTCTGACAGAGAATCATTAAAGAGCTGTCATTTTGTGTGTATATATATATAAGAGACTCCTATTGTTAAAACCAAAATTCCAAAGGTAAATATCTTTGGAGGAAACAGCAAATTAAATCTATTTATTTTTCCACAAGCAAGTGTGTATCCATTTTTCCACAAGCAAATGTGTATCCAAAGGAATGTGTAGAGAGTTAGTGTGCTGTGATTAACTTCTGAGCAGTTAAAGCTCTGGAAAAAGCCATGTAACAACATCTTTACTTCTGCAGCAGAACTGATTATAAGGTTTTTCACTTCTTGGGAATAGGCCTTCGGGCAAACAGTTCTTTTAATTGCATTCAAATGAAATGTGGCTGATAAAGTTATGGATGTTCTCAGGGCTGTGTGTCCTCAGAGAGGTTACAAGCCTCCTGGACCTAGAAATGAGGTCTAGTGTCATGATCCTGCAACTTTCACCCCTCTGGTCAGCATGGTGGCTATTTTGAGGCACGAGTTTTAGTAAGCCATCAGAGAGAAATCAAGTTTGACAGTTTGTGTTTACAGGTGATTGATTAACTGTGAAGGGAGATGATGGCAATACTTGTTTGAGTTAGATGCATCTATTTATAAGTAGTTCCTCTTCGGCTTCTAATTATGACAAACTCCAAACACTTAGGGCAATGCTTCTCACAGTTACTTGTTAACTCAGGCTGGTTTGGTTTCCTTTTTGGCTGACTTCTGTAAGAATGGACTGGACTTTTCCTTCATATTTAGGGACAGGAGATCAGTTTGCCAGTGTTTGAAAAGTGTTTCTTCAGAGATGAGACCGTGTTTTTCAGGTTTGAGGAATAAAACTCCACATTTGTTTTGGTATTAATTCTCTCTTGGATCTCTCCGTGGACATTGCTCCTCATTTGTCTAGGTTGTAAGTCTACATAAACTTCTCTCTGTTTACAGCTTTCAGGCAAACACTTACAGCAACACAGATTCCTGTGCACTTAAGGCACCAGAGTAAAATTTCTAGAGCTAGAATATTGCCAGTTTCAAATCTGAGACTGTTACAGTGCAGCCCCTGAAGTCTTGCAGGTCCAGGGAGAATGCCGAGCATCTCTCCTCATTCCTTATCCTTGCTGGGACATTGCACCAAGGTGTGCAAGAGAGCTCACTACAGGCTGCTATACAACCTCCATGCAGTTCCTGACAGACTGTATTTCTTTCATGGGTGTCATTATTTCTTTTGGCTGTTGAAACTATGAATGGAGATGAGAATTTGATGCCAGATTTGTAATGTATCAGATACAATTTTCAAGTGATATGGCCACTCCCTGTCTATTGGCAAGGTTTCTCCCTTCATTTGTTATTCAATAAAATGCATCCTGGACATAGCTGAGGCTTCCTGAAGCTGTTCTGGTGTGAGAATTTTGTGGTATGATTTTTATTGCAGTCTGCTCCAGTTCTCAAAGCGATAACTAGTATCAAGGCTCAGGATTTTTGTGATTATTATAATGCAGCCTCCTAGTCCAAGACCTTTCAGAGATCTCACAAAGAAAAGCAAGTCAGATTTTTGATATTTTTTGTTGGTGTTGCTGATTTCTGTGTTGAGTTGGGTTTTTTTCTTCTGGTTTTGTTTGATTTATTTTTTTGGTATTCTGTTTTGCTTTTTCTTTAACCCAGAAAAAGTAGGATCCCTGAGTGCAAGATTGTTTTCAAGAAAAAAAGTGAAGCTGGGCTTATTAAGATGACCAGATAAAAATTCCAAAATTAAGGGAGCACAAGACAGTAAGGAAGACTAATAGAGGAAGTGTAATATTCAGAAGCATCTTGACCTTTAGGAAGTGGTCTGCAAGATTTTGAGAATGACCACATTACATAGCATAGGTAGAATTTCTGACTCTGACTTGATCCTTTGTTGAACTATTGTTCTTTATTTATCTTAGAGTTGTTCAGCATGGTTTAACTAGCACTCCCACTGCTTCAGTGTCTGTGCATTTACTTTCTAAGGGTTTTCATTGTTTCTTCACATAAGACATTGCAACTGACCAGCTAATGTTCATGTTTCTCTGTTATTGAAATTGGTTGAGGACCGGCTAACTGAGCAGATTGCTGCTGGAAAAGCAAAAGGACCAGGAGAAGGCCTACCTGTCAGCATGGCTGTTCTGAGCCACAAATTATTTCTTTACCAGTTTCTTACAGTTGCTTGACAAAAGATGACCCACTCATCAGTAGCTGGCTTGGCTAAGTACAGAAACATGTGTGAGCAGCCTACTCTGTAATGACTGCTGTGCTTGCTTTGGCTGCAATGTGCTGCTTTGCAAATCAATTTTAATAGCAAGGGTGAACAGTTTAGCAAAGAGACTGACTACCCAGATTATAAGGGGGAGTGGGATCATCGAAACATCTGTCTTTCTGGTTTGGTATAAAATGCCACTGAAAAATCTGACACTCAGTGTTCTCCCTCAGTTTTGAGTAGGCTGGGGGCTGGGGACAGGGAAGGAACACAAATGTTTCAGTTCTCTCTACTTAAAGCAGATGCTGACATCTGCTCAGATAAAACAAGTGTGTAACTGGTCCAACACTGCTTTTAGGAGATGTGTAATGTTAGGGCTTGTTTATATTGCAGCAGTTCATGTTGTATGTGCATATCACACCTGACATTTTGAAGGCAGCTGGGTTCAATCTCTGCTGACCGATCCATTGAGACCAGGACTGTGCCAGCAAACCTGACTCTGAGCATCAGATGGTGTGATTCAGGCAAGCCTAGTTTTCAGGCTGGTATTAAGTTTAATACCTATGTCAGCTAATGTTTAATTTTTTTGGCAGAGCATCTCTTGGAAAGTAGCACATCATCCCCTGCAGTGGTGGGTAGTAAGTACAGAGGCACAGAGCCATGTGTTCTGCACAGGATCAGTCCAGATGTGATGTGAGCATTGGCACTGCCCCAGATGCTAAGCTAAGCCTGGCTCGCCAGCTTGCATGGCTCTTCTGTGAGCTGCTCTGCACTTCTGTTTGCAGGATTTAGCTACTCTCACTGACTTGTATGAAAGCTCATGTATTTCACTCAATAAACAGTGGCTTGGGCAAGCCTGGAGCGTTCAGTGGTAGGTGTAACTTTACTAGAAATATCTAAAAGTTTGAATGTCATTTTGACACAGTGTGGGAATTTCCAAAGTACCAATATATTTCCTTTTCTAATGAGTCTTGGATAAAATTTTCATAAACAGCTTTGCTGGATTTTTACACTGCTATTCAGCAGCTCATGTAGTTCTCATTTATGCCCCTGTGGTTCCAGTGATTTCTAGATGTTTCTTTTCTTGTGGTTAGCAGTGGTAGAGTTTTGAATGTTGTGGGCATTGCAGAACTGGGAAAAATCTGGGTTCTTCGTTCCAGCCATGCTTCCTTTCAGGTAAACTGGGGAAATCCGGATAGATAACAGAACACGGTTTTTTTTTTGGTTTTTTTTTTTTTTTTATGACGGAAAGCTCTATACTAAGTCTCAGTTCGAGTGTCAGAGGAAAGCAAATACTCAGTTCTGGTTGAATATGTCAGAGATGAAAGCAACAGGATGGGCAAAATTACTGGCATGTATATATTTTGGTATTGGAGACCAGAGAAATGGAGACCTTTTGTTTTTAAGAATTTTCATGAGAGCAAACAGGAGTGTTTGAAGATGGAAGCTTAAGTGCATGAGAACTGAGAGTTTGACCTAAGATAAGGCTCTGACCTGAGACTGATGTTCCTTGTCAGTTGAAAGAGGAGGATGAAATATGATCAGTGGCATAAATTCGGAGTGAGATTCCCATCTGGTGTAATTTAGCTCAATTTCATTGAATTAATCGATTTCCAAGGTAGTGAACTTAAATTGAATTAAATAGCCTGAGAATCTAGCTTTTTATATAACCTCACTGTTTCACACGCAAATCAACAGAGTTAAACTGCAATCCAGTCCTTCTCATAGTTTTAGCTACATCTGGAACTCTATAGACATGAGCTGGAAGCGCAGTGTAGTAAGTCACTACCTAAAGACAGAATATGTAGACCAGCAGAGGCTTTGAGAAATTGGCTTCTCCCTTTTCCAATCCATGATCAACTCTAGCTGTACCATTCGCCCTGCTTTTCCTGTGCTTTAGTGATGGGGATTCTCCAACACCTCTAGGAAATTTGCTCCTATTCTTAACAGAATTTTGATCCCGTTACGTCTGCTTATCCATGTAGAGATGGATGTAGACATTCACTGCAGTGATGTTTGGGTGCTACTGCCCCTTTTAGGCTGCCATCTCATATTTAAGAGTCTGAGTTCATTCAGTCTCTTCTCACAGCTTGTGTTTGTCTGACTTCTGATTAATCTGGCTGCCTTTCTTCAGGTTCTTTCAAAGTCTTGTTTGTCTTGCTTGATTTTCTGTATTTGAAGTGCATCATCTAACCTTGATAGGGCTCCCAGCTGGATCTTCCCAGTGATAGGAGATAGTCATAAATCAAGTGTAAGGCAGTCCATAGTTGTGGTCATATGCCCTTGTATGAAGATTGCCATCTCATCACCAACATGACACTGTGGCCATTTGTTGTCCAAGGTGCTGTGTACACGCCTCAGTGAGGGTGCTCCATTTTGCTGTTACCTGCTAGAGCATCCCAGGAAGGAAGATACCCTGAGTATGTTCAATCCCATGGTGAGGTCAAGCTTTGTCTGTGATAGCTGGATCTGCTGGAATTACATGAGCAACAGGGGTATATGAAGCACAACCCAGGCTATTAGCTGGCATCTCAAGCCTGGCTTTTCTTTGGTAGAATTTGGGGCTATCAGCCAGCACTGTGAACAGAAAACATTTGTTTCCAAAGCTTGTGGTGCCCGAGCCTGATCTTTGCTGCTCTTTTATTGCACATGGGAAGGAGCAATGAATGGTCACAATGGTGAGGGCTGTGTGGGACAGGGAGTTCTGCACGTCAAATCCAGCTGCTGTCTCAGTACAAGCTCCCTGTGATGCGTGTGCTTGTTTATGTTAATTTGCACTGTAGTAATTTTTAAATGCAATTAGTTGCTGCATAAATGTGAGCTGTAAAGTTTATTTTGAAATTCTTGTATTTTATGTGGTTTTATTCCCACAATTACACTAAAGCTGTAATGACCTGTTAAATTAGAAATAATATGTCGAATGAACAAAATCACATACCAAACAATGTAGGACACATTAAGCAGTCATGTAAGGAGACAGCTTAGTACTTCACCACTTCATTAAAATCTTGCACCTATGTATCATTTTTCATGTTCTGTACAGTCTGATAGTTAACTGATGTCTATTTTAATAAGAAAGTTGAACCAATACTGTTAGAACTAAACTACTGTTTCCTGACATCAATACAGATCATGTGGTAAGATGCTGAAATACTCTGTGGTGACTCTGGTCACATCTGGAGTCAGATCTCTATGTGCTCCTCAAAAAGGGAAGCAAAGTGAAGATTCTTTGGATACTGGCCTATATTAGCTAAGCAGATACTTGAATAAGTTTGACACCCTCATAGTAATTCCCACACAATTAAAGCATGAACTGCAATGGTGCGAACAGATCTGCATAGGGGAGGAATTCCTGCACCTGGGCAGTTGCTGGCTGGCTTCAGCATATTTGTACAAGTGCATTTGTTTTCAGATGAGGGAATAAAGGGAAATATGGGCCAAACCCAAGGCTGGCAATTTAGCTGGAAGCAAATAGCTAGGAGGTCAGCAGGCATGGCAATATGTGGAAACTGTGCAAGTACAACTGGAGCAGAATTACACCATGTGTACTGATCACAATACAAGCAAGCATGAAGCTGAAAATGAAACTTTCCTTAGTATGAAAGAAATAAAGAAGTATTGCATTATAGAAATAGAATATATACTAAAGAATATAGAATAAATAAAATATAGATACATAAAAATATGGTAAATAAATACTATAATAAGGAAATATTATTATAGCAAAAGAAGGAGAATCCAGGTACATCACGTTTAGTTATCTTTCTGGTTAGCAGGATGAAATGCTAATACAAATTGCTAATGCAAAACTGTCAGGTCATTTTGGTGTATGCATAAATATGTCTATGTGTGTACATGTTCATGTACAGTGGTCTAAATTACTTGCAGTTATATCTCATTGTTGAGATAAAAGGTTGTTTAAAGAAAAAGTGTTTGCAAATAGAAGACATTCATTTCCAAAGGTGGATTTACCTTTCCAGCACTGGACAGAGTGAGAGCAAATGAACTTGAAACAATGACTACTGAATCAAAACCAGGTGATGCCTGGTTCAGACAAAGAGTCTGAATTCCTGACATTTAACTACCAGAAACATCTGTTTCTGTGTGTTGGTAATTCCACCTTTTTCTTTTTTTTTTTAAGTGTTTTTAAAGATGGGAACAATTTTATGAATTAAAAAAAAAAAAAAAGTCCCCAACACATGTATCTGTAATTACCTGGTTTAGTCTATGTGTTTAATCAGTATGAATTGAGAATGCCATGTACCTTTGATTTCAATCTCAAAGAACAATTGGGCACAGGACAGTCACTCACCCCATTTGCCAGTATATGCCTATGCAAAAAAAAAAAGCAACCAACCCTCCAAAACAACAAAAGCCAGCAAAAAGAGGGAATATGGAACTAACACGGGAATATTTTCTAAAGCCACTTCATACTGATTAAAAGCCTAATTTCCTTAAAATACTGTTTTGGATTTAGGTCTTTGTTTTATTCTGGAATTGGGATATTATTTTTAAAGTAGTTGAGGAATATCACTTAAGGATTGGCTGTGTTCCAGCATCCAGCTGGCAGAGCTATAGAATGTGTTAAAATGAATAGCACACATATTCTGCTGTGGCTTCCCCATTCTGCCAAAGATTTAGACTCTAGCTTAACTGTTCACTGCCAGAAGTGCCACTGAGTCAAATGGTATTACTCAGATGATTAAAAATTAGGTTTTCCTAGGGTAGCAAGTTTTCCTAGGTCAGCAAGTTTTACCTGTGTGTTAAGTCATTTTTTCCCTTTTTTGTCTTGCATTAGTCCTTCTCCACTTCCGGAAAAGCACTTTTTTGTGTGTGCATGTTTCATTATTTGTTTTAATAAATTTGTAAGAGGAGCTAGCAGAAGTTTTACTGAAACTTTCTATTAGTCAGCATGCTGCTGGTTGCTGGATGTGGGGCATACTTGGAGTTTGCATCATTAGTACTAGCAAAGAGCTTCTTCTATTCTTGCCCAGCTTCTGAGACAGAGTCCTCCAGGTGATTTGAGCTCCTTTGGAACAGGTTCAGGTACCCAAGGTAGCACCTACTGGTTGCTCAGCTGTCCTTAGGCAGAGGGTTGACCAGCAGTTCCCTACTGGCTGTTTTTGCTGTAAAATTTAGGACACTAGCTAATTTCTCCCATCTCCCTCCTGTTTTGCTTCTAGAGTTGCTGGAACTGTGGCCGGAAAGCTAGTGAAACCTGCAGTGGTTGTAACACAGCACGATACTGTGGCTCATTTTGCCAGCACAAGGACTGGGAGAAGCACCATCACATCTGTGGACAGACCCTCCAAGCCCAGCAGCAAGGAGAGACACCAGCAGTGAGCTCCTCCGTGACACCCAGCAGCGGGGCCGGGAGCCCCATCGACACTCCACCAGCAGCTACTCCGAGGTCCACCACCCCGGGAACCCCATCCACCATAGACGCGACTCCTCGCTAAAACTGAACTCCAAACTCCGGAAACTAAAACACAACAGAAAGTGAAACCAATTCCTCATCCTCAGATGCGCAAAGATTTTAACTGAACTGTCATATTTCAATACTTCAATAAGAAAGAACTTACTGTATCTTGAGGTGGTAGAAAATACAGAAGGCCAGTAACGGGTCATAATGACTTATTGTGGATAACAAAGATATCTTTTCTTTAGAAAACTGAAAAGAGAGCAGAGAATATACACAAAATGATAGATTTGACCTCCTCCCTGTTATTTTCCAGTAGCTGGGATTTTAAACTAGATGACCTCATTAACAGATGCTTTACCAAACAGCAAACCAAGAGATTGCTAATTGCTGTTGAAAGCAAAATGCTAATATTAAAGTCACAATGTTCTTTATAACAATAATGGAAATTAAAAAAAAAAAAAGAGAGAGAGAAAAAAATAACCCTCAAGGGCATGAGCATTGGATACAGCAGTAGACATTTTAACAAGAAGATGAATGGCGTCCGTGGGTTACTGACTGAACTTTGAAGACCCGCATCAAAACGCGCAGATGTGCAGCAGATTGGAAGGAGACACAGATGTTCATTTTTTTTCCTGTTTCTAAAAGAAATAAAATAATACCCAGGTCAACAGAATGAAAAATGAAAGATGATTTGCAGTGGGAAGTAGGACTACAGCAGCAAAGAAAAAAAAATGCCATAATACAAAAGGCTTTTTTTTTTTTTCCTTTTAAATACAGAAATAAGGGACACAGCCTGCAGTTAATTAGCATCCTGGCAGCTTTGACATCAGCCAGCTGCTCCAACTAAACCTTTCAACATTTCTTCACTTTTTTTGCAAGGTTCCACAGAGTATGACAATCGGGTCTATTCCAGCTCATTCATTTTTGTATTGAAAATTAATAATAGTTAATAATGCGGTGGCTCCAGCCCCTTTCCAAATTCTTTCCACCCATCCTGTTTGGATTTTTAATTAAGAAAAAAAAAAAAAAA